>JBCAUJ010000042.1:5170983-5184882 GCA_038406275.1 Cataglyphis albicans
ATACACACACACACACACACCCTAATTATCATTGAATTTTTGATTAAATAATCATTTAGTTGAGGCTTAAATCAAGTCTTGATTAAACGATTACTTGATTAAATTTAAGCCTTCTTCTCCTTCTTCGTGTAATTTTTGCGCGATAAAAGTACTACAGTATGTGCCGAACTGTTTATTGTATATGTGTATATAATCTTATCTTCTGACCTTATCAACTTTGTGAAATCATATTTATCTTCTTCTTTCCTTCGATTATTTTCCGTGCAATTTTTTTTTCAATTTTTTAAAAACTTTTATAATTAGAAAAGATTATGTAGAATATTTAAAGCGCAAAAGTTAAATAAAAAAACAAAACAAAAAGTACGATCATTATTTGACATACATACTTATAGAGAGAATTTTTTTTTTTTATTACGAGATACATTGTCACGATATATGAAGTGCTTTACTTTTACCAAATCATATTTAAATAAAATTCCTTTAGTAAGTGAATTTGTTTAATTGTTTATTAATAAAAATGCCGAGATATCAAATAATTTTTGCGTTCTATAAAATCAAGAAAAAAAACTGCTTTTGACTTAAGCTCCTAAAACGCGAGTTTATTAATAGGATTTTATTTTGTTCCGTGCATTTATTGACAAGCGAATTTTACTGACAGACAAATTTAAACATTAATTACAAAGATACTAAGATATTAAGAATTTCAAAATTGTAAAGCGCAACATGAGCCAACATTTGAAGAGAAAAGCACAAAATCTTGAAAAACTCGGAGAAGTTTTAATACAGATTTGACTAATTCAAGAGTAGTACCATTATATGTATAAAGATACAATGTTAAACAATAGAAATTTTTCTACGATATACGCGCAAAAATGAATAAACATGCATACATATTCGAAAGCATCTTAATACCTCCATAATAACGATGTCGTAAGGAGGATCCTGCGGCGGATTTTCGATCAGTTCTCGCATCTTTGGGTGATCCAGCAGCTTACAAACTGTCGTTCCGGCTACATAAGTTAATGTGGCCACGGAGAAGCTGCCGAAACCTTTGATTTCCGATGCAGAGACATTGTTCATAACCTGTGGGAGACTGCCTTCCAAACTGATATCCGTGTAATTGGGTATCGGCTTTTTCAGCGGGAAATGCGTGATCACGTCCACCTGATGGCCGCGTTTTGCCAAGCCCTTCATTAATTCCTCCTGCATGATCCAGTGACTCTTGCCTTGTAACGGGAACACTCCGAGGATCCGGTAACCGTGAACGACTTGATCATAGGTTAGGATCACGAGAAGAATCCTTAGTAGCTCCATGCCGATTTAATAATCGTTCAATGTTTAGTACGCGTTATATTCAATTTAATCAACGCGAAAATAATCTCTGATGCGTATAACAAGTGATAGCTAGTCAAGACAATGATGAATCGCAATATCTCTGAAAAAGCATAATCATCAGTTGCATAAGTAAGATGACACGTCGTTTTTTTATAGATTTGTCTCTGTACTTTAAACTTTAAAAATGTTTTCTAATTTTTTTTTTTTTTTTTTTTTTATAGACTAATCGATGATCAGAACAGATTAATGACTATTATTTAAATAAAAATTACATGATACAATTATATGTATAATTTCCTTTTAAGAAGAATTATAATCTAGCACCTATCGGTATTTCAATTGTATGCCTTAAATGTTTCATATTTATAAAAATTAACGGTTCATCAATCGATAGTATCCAAAATAATTATTCCGTTCTTCATTTTATTATATCGTATTCCTAGATCGTTATCGTATCAATATTAAATGTGAAATTTCTTAACACGAAATAATGATAGAAATTTGTGAATAAACTTAGTTATTAATTTTCGAAGGTAAATTTTTCTATCGGCCATATAAATAAATTAGAGAGCTCTTAAAACGCAATGATATGAATTTGTGCTTAAATTTCTGATGTGTGTAGGTTTTTTTATTTTTCTTCATCTTCAAAATTTTCTTTATTATCTATTTTAAGCATCGCAGCATATATGACAATCATAAAATTACGGATAAGAAAAACTGCCAATGTCACTTACTGTTTGATAATAAACGATTGCTTATCAAATTACACTAGTTGACGAAAGAGACAATTTAATGTGTTTCGAGATGTCGTTTATCAAACATACACATCGTCCATAGAGAATATCTTTCACAATTGTACAGCTCTGACAGTCGTGAGAGCACTGATCATCCTCTCGCTAAAGGAAAGATACACGATAATGAGAGATATGAATAGTGGGGCAGAATGGTACGCCCCCGACGTTACGTTCTATGCGTGATGGACTTGAACCGTTTGTCGAATTTTATTTGAAAACCTTCACGAAATACTAGAGTATAGTTTCCTCTTCATTTTTCGTCCGATAATATAATTTTTATCTACTACGGTTTATTCGTATTTGATCACAATTTTCAAAATAAATAATATAATAAAAAATAAATAGAACAGATTATATTGGCAAATTGCGTTAATTATCGCAATTTAAATCTTTTCGAAATGATCTTTTCACAAAATATTAATTCATTATTTTAATGTTTTGTTTGCTTTATCATAATAAGAATATAAAAATAATATCATTAAATAAGAATAACTTTTCCAATCGTTTATCTCGTTTATCTTTGATTCTCTCTTATCGTTATCACATGTTCATATAATTGTTGCGAAATATTCGTTGAAGAAATGTTATGGTACATATCAAATATTAAATATTAATATTAAATATTTGATATTTTTTCTATACTAATCTTAAAAAATTTTACTTCGAAGCCAATGGATCTCGATATTTTTATTCTTTCGTTAGAATTTCCATACGAAAAAATTTATGGAAAAAAATTTACCGCTTTTTCCCATGCAAGTATTTTTTACGTACAGCATACGTAACTGCACAAATATGATGTAAAATAAATTCGGGATTGGAACTGAATCTCAATGTGCACTTTAAAGCTATCCGCATTTTACGGCTATATAAAAATAAAATGTTCAGAATTTCCTTCTTTTTCGCATTTGCAAGTATACCCAAGTGTAATAAAGAAAAAAAGAAAAAAAATATGGATTATGATGATATTTTTCGAGATTTTTTTAACAATTTTGCACAATCATCTTTGATTCAGCAAAAGTTAAGTAATAGTATTTGTCAGGGATTTTTTGCTTTTTAGTTAAAAATAATTAAACTCTAAATTAAAATTCCATTAGAGTAAATTTGTTTGAAATAATTTGAAGGGTAAATCATTTTTATTATTTGCTTATCTTATTAAAGATTATTCTATCGTACAAAAATTTAAAATTAAAAAAAATATTTTCATATTTTGAACTTTTCAAGGTTTTCTGTTTGGAATAATTTTTCCGAGTTCAATGCGCTTAAGGCAGTTTCTTTGATCGTATCAAAAAGTGATTTCATTATTCACGGTTATGCATTATCAAAATGTATATATTTCGAAATAGTTTCTAAGATATTCATCAACGTAAGATCTACTTCATGCACACAATGCTCTACGCGGACGTACATATAAATGCTTATGTGACGAATACGGATGAGCGAAATTTTTACAATAGAGATGGACACACGTTAGTTTCGGAAAATTTGCTTTTGTTATTTTCGCAACATTAACTTTTCAAATTGTGCAGTCAATTTGCTCCTTGGGAAACACGAAGGAAAAATTTTCCATATGGGTTTTCCATTTTCGTTCTTTGGCGTGCGGTCGCACTGAATCAGTATTATGCTTCTCTCTCAGGCTAGTTTCACGAGGAAGGAAGGAAGGAGGATGATTTATTTTCAATAAAAGTTGGCAAAATTGCGAGAGAGACCTCGAATGAAATCCGTGTTATCTGCGTTTCTTCGAGAGTTGAATCTTGTGAGCAAATGCGAACTTTCCTCGAGTTTGCAACCACTATGGTATCCCTTAAACGTGATTTTGCATTAATGTAACAAGCAATGTAACGAGCAGTAAGAAAGTTAGTTCATCTTTTATACATAATGCGGTATATAATTTCTTTGTATATTTATAAAAAATTTCGTGTATTTATTTTCATCCATAATATAAATCACATAATTATGTTATGACACTACGTAGATGAATAAAAAGAAGTCAATTATGAAATATTTCAATTATGATTACACACACACACACACACACACACACACACAGGCACACATACGCATACGCTTTTTCGACGAATTTGAAATTGATTGCTTATCGCTTAACGAATTTATTATATAACTATATGCAACCCATCTATTTTACTTGTGCTTCAAAACATGTGTACTGCAAAATTTCACGATTTTATATTTCATATATGCATTAACTTGTAAAAATACAAACATAAGTGTGCAAACAGATAAAGTAGGATTTGTTTTACTCATCGATACAAAGATTGTATATATCTCTGTTTGCGGTATTCCCTATGTAGAGAGCACATCGTTTTGTATAATATATATATATACATATATTTTTATAAATAATTCTTTAGTAATTGATAATGAGAGATTGATATATCGTGCATTTCGTGTCTTTACGAGCGTCATAAAGAATCCACGAGAAGATTTGTTTATTTTATCCTAACCAATTGGCACCACGATATTTTGTTCGCTATTATATCGCCTCACGCAATTTCTCACATATATCGAGATTTAATCACGACGACTTGTAGCAAATGCCTTTTACGAGATTATCAATTCACTCTCCATCTCGTTGTACCGTAATCACTTATACTAAAATTTCTATTTCAGAACCGTACTGTCGACTCACGTTCGATGGATGGTCTTGTTGGCCGAACACTCAAGCTGGATCGATCGCGTATGCGCCCTGTCCAAACTTCATCACCGGTTTCGACACATCGCGTAAGTACACGCTAATATCTACATGCCATTTCAAATTCATAGTTGTCATTTTTCCCATCTTTATCGGCGTAAAATGAATGATTAATCGTTTATATGAATTATTTAAACGAGTTACGTTATTTGAAATCCTGCGCGTTTCGGTGAAATAAGTGTAAAAAGTTTTATATAGAGTTATAGACCAAAAACAAAAATATCTCACATACAATTTTAACAAACAATTTTTCCCGAAAAGATTAAATCACATTTTGGCGTTTTTAATCTTATATTTTTATTTCTCCACTATCTTTCTTTCTCTTCTCGCTCTTATATTAATGATATCAAAAATTTATTACACTTTTTTATAAATCTGATGTTTTCATAATAATTTGATAATTTTATCGTGAGAAAAATACACATATAATTATCAGCTCACTTACCTGACGATATCTGTTTAAATTATTTCCATTTGATTTTGTACCGCACAATACTCGGTCTAACTCGATAGCATTATTTACGTTCATGTTAATTACAGAAATGCAAATGTTGTTCGAATTACGCGAAATTGTTAAATTTGTAAATTTAAACTGAAAAATATTTTTAAGAATAATATAAAAAATTTTTTATCGTTATTGTTTCAAAATTTTGATTATATGTACATTCCGTTTTCAGAGGGATACTAGTTTATAAGAAAAGGTACCAGTTGGATTAGTGTAAAAGAATGCATCCATTATTTGCTCGATTACTTAACTGCTTACTACGTAATTTAATAATTGACATATCACGTTAATGCGTATTGATAAAAACATATGTACACACACGCAAATATATGTAGACACACACACACACACACACACACACACACACACACACACACACACACACACACACATATTATAAAGACAGATGAGTGCATGCTTTGTAACGACATATTTACATTTAAATGCTATGAAAAAATTCTTTATTACATAACATTGGAATGTCGCGCTTTTTATCTTTTTTGTTTTACATAAAATTAAGTAGCAACTTTTTTATTTTATTCGAGGTTTTTTGGTCTCTAAAAAACTTGTCCATTAAAAAGCTTAAACTTTGAACATCCCAAAGTAGAAAGAAAAACAGTTTTTTCTAAAATTTATTTGTGATGATTACTTTGTATGTACGTTTCTTAAAGAGGAATTTGCGCATAAAGTTTTTTAACATCTATAAAAATGTTTTTAATGAAATTATCAATTATATGTATACAATAAAGTTTTACTATTTATATTTGCAAAATATTAGCCCGCAGCAAATTGCGTATAAAATTCACTCCATGTTCCATTCTTTCGATCGGTTTAATCGAATATGACACTTTCAAAGTCCAACATGTTCAAATGATCATATAAAACGCTAATGATAGCAGGATTTTTCATTTCTCGAAACTTTACGATGAGTTGTTTGTATCTTGTCACAAGATGACAAGATGAGTTATTCAAAGACATCGGCGATAATATTGTCACAGCCATGAAACAGGAGTCCGTGTTATCAGCTTTAATAAGGCCTTCTATGACAGTAAGCTTGAATTCTTTCAAACTGGTATCATCTTCAAATACGCGATCCAGGAAATGATCGAGAATCTTGCCCATGAAATACACTAATGATGGAGAGAAAATTTTGACTAATTCCGGCAAGTGTTGACCGAATTGTAGGCCGAAACATTTATCGGTCGACGTGCACTCTTGTAGTTTTTTCGCATACGTTAACAGCAAATAAGATCTCACGTCCTGCGTAGGTAGCAAGACGGATGAAAATATCTCGAGCATATCATCGATGAATTGCATATCGGTAGACTCGTTTGAGCGAAATCTGTTGACGTAGCTAATAACGAAATCTTCCACAAATAGATGTAAGGCGTTATTGTACGGAAAGAAACATGATTTTTTAGGATGGGTCGTGTCCCAATGCGTCTTCAGTACGGAACGCAAGATATCGATGAATTCCTTACTATGTATTGTAAATTTTGTTTCGTCCTTCGGGAAAAGATATAACATCGAGAAAGATCTCGCAGCCTGGGATAAATCAACATCGACGCTAAATAAATATTTTTTTATTATATCTTGAGCAAAATTTTCGGATAGAAGATTGCAAACAGGCGCAGTAATCTCTTTCAGGAAACTGATTATGTATTTATTTGTCTTCTGAACGTCCAATCCTAACAATTCAAGATCATTTATTATTTCGAGCCATATTTCAAAATATTTCGAGACATATTCATTGGGAAAGCTGGGAAGAAGTTTCATTTGCGAAAGTAAAGCTTCATCTTTGAGACGCATCGTGTGCGTTATTAAGCAATATAGAGACCAATTGGACGGGTTTGGTGCCATAGACAAGAGTCTTCGTACCGCTTCGAATATAACTTGTCGTATCGAATGATGATTCTCGAGAGTCCACATCTCCCGCAGAAATTCGGTAAGCTCGTCCGTGGAAGCTATTTGATACATCAATCTGACCCCGTGCTTTCGCGCGCCGACGCGCATTTTGTACAACTTGCTCGCAAACGACAATACTTTCGGCAAACAAGTTCGCCTGCTCACATTTGTCAAGGCCGCCAGCGCTATCGATAAGTAATCTCCTTCGCATAATTTGGCTACGAGTTCGAGAGGTACCGGCGGATTGGAAAGTCTCATGATCAATGGTAAATGACGCACGAGTTTGTAATTTTCCTTGGCGTCTGGATGACTGGCATCGATCGTTGTTTCCGTAGGTATGAGAGGTTCTATCAGTTTTGTCAGCGTGTCGCCGTGAAGTAATATTGCTAGGATAGTCAAAGTTGAAGTCATCTTATCCGTATCTTCTTTTTTATTTTTATATTTTTTATGTTTGTGCAAATAATTCATGCAGTGGTTGACAAATCTTATGGGTATGTCCTTGTACCAGCGCGTGGCTCTGACGAAACGTTGCACCTGCTTGTAAGAATACTGCTTCTTGCATATCTCTAAATATTCTTTCCAATTATGAAGTATATCTTGCGGATTTTGCTTCAATAAAACGAGCGCCTTGCTTGTCTTTACGTCCGCGAGCTCCTTCGAGCGATACAAGCTGCGATACAATTCCGGTTCCTTTTTTTCCAATATCTTTCGCACACTATCGGATGATATTACGCGTATATCATTTAGTAGCCAATCATAATTTTTAATTGTCATACGTTCTATCTTCGTACCCGATTTTTTGCATCTTGCGTTAAAGGCGTATATTGCCTTGACGAAGCAACACAAGATGTGTTCCTTGCTATAGAGGGATTCTGTTTTTTGCCAGTTATCTAGATTTTCTTGAATAATTTCTGCGAAAGTTGCAAGACATTTTCTCTCGTACTGTGGATATTTTTTGAGTAGATTGAAATTTATGGACCATGTATTTTTTATATTTATCAACATGCGAATTAGCTCGTCGATTGGCATATTGTGAATAAGTCTGAAATGTATAACAGCTTCAATCATCTGTTCCACTGTACATTCGTATTTTACATAAAACAATTTTATGATTTTGAACAGAAAGGAGTTTTGTTTCTCGTTTAATTGAGATATATCGAATAATTGTAAAAGATGTCTCATTGTTTGCTCAAATATCAAATAATCCTCGTTTTTATGCCTCTTTAAAAAATATTTCAAACTATCGATTAACGCATCATCATTCTCGTTGATCTTGCAAGCGTAAAACATTTGGAAAATGAGATCAAGTCGCTCTACATTAACTGAAGCTTTACTTATTTTTTCTTTAATAATCGGTATCCCTTCGTTAAGGGGTAAATAACAGATCCAAGCTCTCTCGTACTTGTTTATCGTATCGTATATGTTGTACTGGACGTTTTCTAATTTTTCTTTCTCAAGCTTAATTCTAGCTTGCTCGATCCGTTCTTTGGCAGGTAATATTCGCAACAACGCGGGTGTTATATTTTTGTCGTCGTCGAGAAGTTCAGTACCGTATTTTGCCATGTAAGATTCACGGAGTAGTTTGTATCTTTTATTTTGTGGATAATATTTTAGGTACTTGAGAATTTTATCTGTGTCGAAGCAAGAATTTTTCGCGGGTAATAGACTTATAAATATACTTTCAATTAGTTCTATATTGATCTTTTTAAGCGGTAAGATTTTGATGTACAAACGCGGTTTTTTAATTAAGTATTGCTGTCCTTTCTTCAAGAATATCTCGGCGCATTTGTTACTCAAAATAATTTTTGGTGGATTAGCTTCGTGCATCTCGAATAGCTCTGCGAAAGCATCCGGTCGCGTTTTCACTAATTTGAGCAGTAAAAACTTGTATTTATGGATATTGACCGGGAAAGAAGGGCGTTCGGTCGCGTTCACGGGTTTTAATAATTTCAGATAACGCACGATAAGATCCGGATTCTTGCGGAAAATCTTTTTAAGAGTCCCAAGTGGTAATACGAGCTTTTGCTGCTCGACTGTTTTATAAACGAAATCCTCATCGCAAGCCGCAATCAACGGATAAGCATTATAAATACCGTAAATGGACACTACCTTTGTGAACAATTGCTGCGCCAACTCCGGATCAGTCAATCGATTTGCGAGTGTGGTCACGATACGTCCCCTTGTATTCATAGAGACATAAGGGAAGACACGCTCGCAAAAGTACTCGGCGTTGACGATATTCTTGTGGCTGCCATCGAAGAACCAGGTGGCTTTAAAAGCACGATTCACTATCGTCCAATCCTCGGATTTAAGGGCAGACGTTATATCTTCGTATTTCTTCTCATTCACCGCGATTTCTGTTTGCAGTATAGGCAGCAGTTCCTGCGGAAGTTGTTCGGGATCCCCGCTAGCCCGGTACGAAGTTAACTTTCCAATCCAACATAGCTTCTGACTCGCGGTATTGCCTGGTACCGCTTGAATCGCGCGCAGATATGGCATCTGCAGATCACTTTGCATTTTGTGCATTATCTTGCCTATTTACCGCTTGACGATCGTCAACAAGCGCCAACGAAAGATATCTCGGTATATAAAATATTTCGCAAATAATGTTTGTAAATAACGTTTGTCCTCGCTGTGTGTTTGTTATTCTCTCTCGTTATCCGGCAAAACTATCGCTCCGGGGACGAACGCAAATAATTATCTTGTTTATTTCATTCGTATCCGAAGATCGGATTGATGCGGGATCGATACCTTTTTCGATTTTGTCGATTTTCATTGGCAAGATGCGATTACTGCAAATTTTGATGCGAGCCCTTTCCAAAATACACGTGGTACGCGAAATAAGTGATGCGAGCTGAAGTACGCGACGAAAAATGGAAAGTCGCCAGTCGTCAGTCGTCAGTCGGGCAAAGGCAACTTCTCACGCCCGTATATAACTAACAAAAAAGTCAAATGTCACTTTGCCCGCACTGAAATATCGTAACGCGATATTGTTTATACACAGAGTATGTTATACATTTCGTTGTACTGTATTCTGTTCAATTTAGGATTGATTCGAGTCGAACAGGTGATTGCGCAACGTTTCGTAAATGTCTCCTTCGCACTGGTATGCAGCCCTTCCGCCTTTCCTTGTTTACATGATGATTCACGCAACGATCAGTGAACGATATGTGTTTCAAGTTGCCAAAGAACCGAATAACCACGAGCGACCACGAGTCCGCCGTGGAACGAAGGAAAAGGCGCATGCGTCTCGTGATTCTATTATTCGACATTGAAGGCAGCGATGCCATATGCCATCGCTCAGGACTGTATTGCGAATAGTTAGTTGCCCCAACCATCGGATAATGTGCGCAGCTTGTATTGTTCTTTTTCCCAAACAATAAATCTATTTTGTTGATGATGAATTAAAAACCTTTGCCACAGCGTAAAGAAATAATTAAGTCATTCATCGGGTATGTGAAAAGGTATGTTAGATATAATCGTAGGTAGAAAGCGATTTATAAAGTTGATTCTTGCACGTATTATACAATGGAGATAAAAGACCTTGTGAACAATTGTGAAAAAACATTTCTATCAAAATGTTCCGCGTGGCGTGAGATTATCGGCTCGTAATCAATAGATTTGATGCAGGTTCAAAAGGCGCAACACTTGTATTAAATTTAAACTAGTAAGTAAGTGTGTACTGTGCTAGACATACGCGAAAACATTGATTCCTTCTGACCACCGTCGTCAATACGTGTGTGTGTGTGTGTGTGTGTGTATATATATATATATATATATATAATTGATTATTAGAGCTATTATTTTGTATTATTTCGTTAAATACTTTTATATTTTCTTTAGTTTTTTTTTTCTTTTGTCAATTGAATTTTATGTTATGGTTCTCTTTAACTCTTTTGATCGAATAATCTTTACTGTGCTTAGAAATTTCATAGTCTTGTACAGATTAGTTTTTTATTGGATAGAAAATGGAAAAAGAAAACTGCATAATTTAAATATTCTACTAATTTAACGCGACAAAATCGAGACAGGTCAACTATCATTTTTCAAATTTTAACAACAAATAATGTTTGCAAAATGTTTTCTGTTTTTATTCTGGATTTATTTAACTAATAATATTTTGACATACCACCCGATAACAAAAATTGATTCATAAAGATAAGAACGTTCACATTTCTCATAAATTCTACAGCACTCTGAATATAATCATATTATTTTCCATTATCTTCATAAGCAACCGGTGCATTACGCCGTCGCGTCAATATAATTTAAAGTACAACAAGAGAGAATTAATTAATGAAAAATATATTATTTATTACAAGCGCAAAATGTACTAAAAAAAGTCAATTTTCTAATGCCGATTAGATTTTGCGAACAGAACGATCATAGCTTATGTTTCATATTCTTCCAGTCCCAGCGCTGCTCTTCTTTACGGAGGGTTTTCATTTCAAATTCAATATTAATGTTTAAATAATCGTACGTGTTTCCGCCGCGCTTCAACGGTGTCCATTTAATTGGAGTCGAATTTGTAATCGCGGGTGTTGGATTCCTAGAAATGGATTGAATGTTAATTAATACACGAATGTAAAATTATGTAAGAATTATCAAATACCCTGTTTTAGCAAAATCCGTCCACATCTGTGTTAAGCGATTCATTATTTTGTAATCATTCGAATCAGGTGCAAGTGGGGAAACACCCAAATGTTTCATCATATGAGGATAAAATAAGTAAAAAAGTTCCTCGGAATGAGTCACACCTGTGCAAGATATTGGTATATGCAATAAAAATGAATACTAAAAGGAAATATAATCTCTATTCTAAAATTTTATTTTTGCTATTTCTAGAAACTGAGAAAGAGAGAGAGAGAGAAAATTATTCAAACATGCTTTTTTTATAATAAAATATTAATGAATTTTGTAAATTCTTTTCTAATAAAATATTTCAGAATAGAACTACATTTGTTTCCTCTCTTTTGCAATCATATAAATTATTGTTGGAATATGCTTTTTATATATTTCTTATATATTTCAAGCTTATAATATAAGCATATTTGTATTTGTTAAAGATTAATGATTCTTATGAGTGAACTTGAATAAATTAATAAAGTTGTACCTGGAAGCGGAATGTTTAAAAATTTCTTCCAGGGTGAAGTTTCACTTTCATATGAAAATTTGTACAAGTAGGTCGATTCCTTAGCATCAGAGCTCATTTGAGTATCGGCTATCTCCATAATGCCGCGATAAAAAAAAACGTCGCCTAAAAAATCAGCATAATTAATTAGAGTTTCTTCCGACACTGCTTTATTACCAAAGTATAAAAATCGTAATTCTTCGACTGTGATCGGTATTTGTGGTAGTGTAGACAAAACTTGAGGTAAGATGGTCTTTTTGAAATCGGAGTCGATTTCTTTAAAAATCTCCTTGTTTAAGCCTGAAATCATTTAAAAAGTATGATTATTGTAGTGATCATTATACAAGATATTGCATATTTTTTTAAACGAATAATATTTCAGAAAAAAATTTTTTAAGGAACGATCAATCTCATAAAAATTAGCCCAAGAAAAATCAATTTTCAAAGTATTATATTAAACTTTGTATAGAACAGACAATGTGTAGAGTATTAAGAATAATGCGGATAACATGTGTGTGATATAGAGAGAAGATGAGACACTGTATATCTCTCAAAATATATTGTAGGTATTTGAACAAAAGTGTAAAAAAACATCCCCATAAAGTTATATCCTCCCAAACTTATTTAGCACTGGTTGAGAGCGCGGGGAGGAGAGATTACTCATTGAAGTTGTAAAAAAAAACGCATACGGTGAACATAATCTTACTTTGAAATAAATGATTATTTTGACGCATATTATCATTATTATTATTATTATTTTTGTGTAATACGAGATTAATAAAAAAATCTAGATTTATTAACATCTATAACATTATTCATAAAAATTTGCGAAAATTTGCGAAAATTTGTGTGCACCGGTTACAGATATAATTAGAAAAATAAACATACTTCTGATGAAACTGCTGCATGTAAAATAAGATCCTTCGCAACTGTTATAACCCAAAATATATGGCATTTTAACTTGGTGGCGTATTAACGTGCTTGGATGTTCCGGGAAGAATGGATTCGGCGATTCGTGATCTAAACTGGGCGTAAACGCTATTACAAGTTGTAAACATTCCTGTATGAACATATCGCCAAAAATATTTAAGTCAACTAGTATAAATATCTAATCTGTGCCGCTTTTAAATCGCAATAGAATGTTAAGGTACTCACTGTTTTCGTCAACAACTTCTGTTCGGCTTCTCTGAGTTTCTTCGCGTCGATCGTTTTGAGAAACTCAAAAGCGACTTTCGGATCTGAGGTCGTTCTACCGAGGTATTTGGCTAATCGGTAACCTTTGTTGGTCGCTTTATTTGCCCATTCACTAAAGCTCCAAGGATTTGCGGCGACGCCGCTTTGCGAAATCGCTTTGTGAAACAAACCTGTAGAACGCATTTGTAAGATTTTATTTCTCCTCTGTACAATTTTGATAATATACGAGCCATCATACGGAATCGATCTTTTTAACCCATTGCCGCACACTTTTTTTTTCGAAGTGGCGCTCAGAAACACACTTTTTTTTTTCAATTGTTTATGT
>JBCAUJ010000042.1:5195246-5215102 GCA_038406275.1 Cataglyphis albicans
TATATGCGATATTAGTTATGCAAATTTAAGAACAAATAAATTATGATAGATACAATGCACAATGTAGCTATTGATATAAATTAAACGATGATGAAGCTTTTTCTTAAAGTCAAATATAAAACGATAAAGTCATTTCCGTGTAAAAAAAAGAAAGTCCATGAAGTTTGTACCGATAAAAAGTTGATTTATGAACAAGTTTTTTTTTTTTTTTCTTTTAAGTACGCGTATCGAGCTAACCATTTACACTTTATCATTCGTGTAAAAACACATTTTTGACGTTAGTAATAAAAAGCGTATAAAAGTTGCGCACAAAACTTGACGTGTAAATTTATGAGCTTTGAAAGGTTATAGAACACGAGTGAAATTATTTGTGCTCTTTCAAAAGGTTAAGAGTAAATTAACATAGATTATATGCAATATATTAAATTTTTTCTTTAAGTTACTTTTTCATTGACTTTACTTTCTCAAAACGATAAGGAAATAAAACTAACTTGATTATATAGATCGTAATCTTACAATCAACGTCTTGCAATTCTCTCTCTCTCTCTCTCTCTTTATATATATGTGTGTGTGTATGCGCTAGAAGGGGAGAAATGATCTGGTAAAGTGGAACCTTTTTGCTGCATCCTTCTTTTTTACTTCGGAGCGTTTAATGGATCGCGTTACATCGAGCTAAAAAGTTTCAGGCCATCGAAAAGAAAAAAATCTGATTGGTCGGACTCTGGCATGTGTTTTTGTATCCTTAGGTATTGTGAATACACACACACACACATATATATATATATAATATCGCAATATATTGGATTCTTTTCGCATATCTATATTCATATGTTATTCTCTCTCTCTCTCTCTCTCTTTCTCCCTCCCCCCCTGCTTCTCTATCTTCTATTCTCTATTCTCACGGAAGAGAAAAAAATCTTTAGTATTTTGTATAAAGTATAAAATCATGCAGCTGCAATAAATAAAATATTTTCTCTATTTGAAAAGTAAGAAACGTAAAATAGCAATAAAAGAGAGAAAAAAGAAACAAAAGTCTGCAACATGATCACCATATATAGCATATATTTACGTACACTAATGTGTTTGACAAACACAAGACTATACTGAAAAAAATGAACGCTCCTCTTCCGTATTATATCGTAACAACTCGTTATTATTTCGTGAATGTGTATGAGAAGAGTAGAGCAAAGAAGAAATAACATCTGATTTTGCTTTTACGTACGTGTGATTTATATATGACGTCACGTTAAATATCAAAGTTTAATTATTCTAATATGCAAATGCCCGCGAATTCTCATATATGAATTTTTGCTATTTGGATAATGTCAAATATCGGCGAGCATTGTAAACCTTGCGACGGTTTTCACACGACGGCTTAATTGCGTGTTGGGAAAAATCGAGGGCAAGGAAGCGAATATCGATTATATACCGCGTTAAATAAAAGCTAATCTCGCTGAATGCAGCATTATAAATTCGACTCGATTCTCAATAAGAATCGGCGAGAAAGCGTTCGATATCAAGCGTAAATTTGAATTCGATGCGAACGTGTGCGAAAGCAATTCGGACAATGGTTCTCTACATTTGTTTTTCTCTGGCATAGCTTAGAAATTTTTTGCCAAAGTATGCATCTCCGAAATGAAATTCTAAGCGAAAAAGCTTTTGATAATGCGAGTTTGGCGACAAAAATATTTGTATACATCGTACCACGTCTTGCTCCTGACAGAATTAATTGCAAATTTCTAATTTATCTCTTCCTTCCTGCTTCGTGTGATCAATTAGATTCGAAGCTAAATACTTGGCGCTCTCAATGGATGCTGCAAATCGATATACTCGCGCGCTTGAAATCGCTCGAGTGTGCTATCGATCCTTCAAGGCGCTGCAACGCCACGTACGTATCGGTTATCGGCAAAGCTGATCGAAACTTTCGCCAACGTTCTGACGATATTAATAAAGTTCCGCGAGACTTCTCGACTCGAGTCGAGTACTCTGTATCCAAGATATTCAAGATACGATCTCTCGCATCGCCCTCCTCTCGTCGCTCGTATGCGCATCGGCTAAATTTCGCGAACGAACAAACCGATCACTCTGACAGACGAGCTTTTTTATCCTTCGGCTCAATCATTTTACGCACAATACGGACAATTATTATTCTCTTTTGACTGTGCACAAACGGTCGTCTGATTGCGCGATCCCAAATGGGAGGAGAGATGCCTTTTCGCGAGAAAAAAAATATTCCGATACAGTCTCTATTCTCTTCGACAATCTACAGTGTCCCGTTTCTGTTAAAACTCACGAAACGCATCATCGGTCGATGCAATGGGATCGGTGAAGAATTTAGTTACGTCAACTCGACGAAGATTCTCACAGAATCGGAAAAAAGATTTCATTTCAAAGAAGAGATCGAAGAAGAGTTCGGAGTAATGAAATGTGAAATGTGGAATTTAAAATTCAGATAAGAATACATTCTGCAATACTGAGACGAGATAATAGTTTAAGAAGTTACAAAAAAATTTTTTACCGTTTTATCTTATTTTCTAATCTATATATGATATATTTCTCAATTATTTCCGATCGATAACGAAATCTGGACAATTCTTCTTCATCTCCAATCTCTTTGTATTTATCTTATCGTTAGTCATATGTAAGTGATAATATATAAAATAGTCTAAAAGATAACAATAATTCCTCAAACTTATAAATAAATATTAAAAATTATTATCTATATTATTTATTTTTTTTTATTTTTTTTTTGAGACAATATAAAATAAGACACGTGCACTGTTAAGAATTTTTAAATATTTTTGTATTTTTTGCGCATGAAATTGAAATTTAATTTCCGAGGTAACGCGACAAATGGGAATTTTTCGTTATTTAATCATAAACGTTTTATATAAAATTATTTATCATCGTCATTTTACATACATCATTGAAAAGAAAGCTTTTAATAAATTGAAAAAAGAAGAAGATCCGCATTTAATTACATTTGGTTTGTCATCTCTATGATCTATGGGAATTCGTAGTATTAGTCTGGGGTTGTAGAGAATCCACTGTCATTCATCACCTTCAATCACCACCCTGATAAATTGTCAGTTGAGAAGTCAAAAATGCGCTGGAAAGTAATTTTTCAAGTGAAGCATGTTTATTCAAGCTGTTTTATTTTATATGTACACGTATCTCTATATGTTATAATATATGTGTAGAGAGTGACATATATGCGGAGAAAAAGATTTCTCGAGACTAATGTTTGTTTCAAATAATACATTATTTGAAAGAAAATAACTACATTACTTAAATCAAATATATTTTTTGCAAATTTTAATTAAAGATATGATTTATTTCTCTACACAACAATATTTAGTGCAAATAAACAAAGTATTATTTGATTTAAAAAAATTGATTCAAATAACAGTGTTTTTTCGTTAAAATAATATTGTTTGTAATGACAACGAAATAATACTTCTTTCAGTCAATAAAATTTTGTTCGAATGAAATAAATAAATCCAAACAAATGGTGAAAAATCAAATTTCAAAGAAATCGTTCTCTCTGTGTACACTTGACTACGCTGTATATAACAAGTAGACTGTATACACCAGCCAAGAAAGTATACACAATTTTCAAATTTCACTATTTTATATTTCCGACCAGAAAATATAATATTAATAAATAGCAGACCCGATAGAATTATGTACATGCAAAAGAGATGCGAATTTCTCGCGATGCAATTTATCGCATAAATGACGTGTAACGGAAGATTTTCCGGTAATTAAATTACAGATTTGTATTTGTATTATACGTATAATGTTGATACTGCAAATAAGCAATTTACATTGTTCGAATTTCACCACAATTTCATAGATAGTTGACGACTCATTTTTATTTAATTTTTCGAGGTGATGCATTAGTTTTGCGAGCTGAATATTTTTTTTTTTTTGCGTTACGCGAGCAAGGATTTCGTCTTATTTTATTGATCTAAAAATGGCCAATGATGTTTCCAATAATATATACTAGGAGATAAGAACTGTCTTAAAAATAACATGCCATATGAAATACAAATATATATCTCTGGCGAATTTTTATAATTATTTTATAAGGATATTTTGCTGATAGAATCTGAGAAAGATGAGAGGATATCTCTTTCACTTTATTATTTTACGATAAAAAGAAAATCTTGGAAGTATCTTGATGAAATTGCACATGTCGTTGTTTTACTTGTTAATCGGACGGAATTAATCCGTTACTGCTTCCCGGAAAGACAACTATATTTCATTCATTCTCTCGTTAATCGTTAATCTCATTAATTAAAATGACCATGCGGTTTAGAATGGGTGAAAAGTAGAACGAGGTATGCTGATTTCGAGGCGTGCAAAGTAGCTTACGCACGCGCGTGGGTAGATGGATACGCGGATCCCTGGTGAAAACGTTATCAACTAGATCGTATTTCAGAAAACAACGGTCTCTAATAGCGTTTCGTTATCTCCTTATTACACTCCAAGCACACTACGTGCTCTTCCACTACATTGAAAATGCTTTTTTCTTTTCTTTTTTCGAGATTGGTACAAGCGCAGATTTGCTTGCGTCGCACCTATTATTTGAGAATTAAACGTCGCGTGTGTTTTTTTCTTAACGAGAGCGCTTTGCCATTTTAATTTCGCGAATAAATCTCATCGTGTCGCCCTACGAGAGGCGAGAGGCCTTTTGCGCGAAAAGGCCACTGCTTGTACGCGCGTATATATTTTCGTATACGTTCGTCGTGTATATCGCTCTACGTGTGTGTATATATACGTATATCTCCTTTTAAAGTTTTTTTTTTGGGTGGGGCCATCTCTAGTTTTTCATCCGGAGACGGGGAGGAAGATAAATGTGATGTAACGACGACGCCTGCCGGAAGGGAAGATGCAAGAAAGGGGTGATGGACGAATTAAGGGCGGACATCGACAACCTCACGTTCGACGAACATGCGACGGGTTTGTAGGTTGAGAGTGTGCCAACTCGCGCAATCGATCGATTCTCATCGCGAAATAATGAGCGAGCGAATAACTCGCTCTACGCGTAATTCTTTTCTCCCTGCGCTTTTTTTCTTTCTTTCGAAATAAATGCGAACAAAGTTGCGTTTTTTCACTTGACCAAACTCAAAAATTATCCATCCGATAGGACCGGATTATCCGAAGCCAATTAAAATCACTGTCACTCATGATTGCCCGATGATTCAAACCTGTTACTTGCTTCGAAGTTTTAAGTTTAACGATTTTACGGTTGATAGGATGGAAAATTGCGCGCAATTTCGATAATTCTTTGCAATTTTACAATTTTTAATCGATACGAAACGCATCCCTCTTTTTTTTTTATTACAGTTTGCGATTTGCTAAATTTTCACTTGGCAATTTAATAAAATATAAAAAGAATGCTAAATATTCGTGTAAATCTAAAATTACAGTGATTACAGATACTATTATACCTCTCCCTAATACCATAATCCTAATGACAAAAAAAAAAAAAAAAAAAAAAAAAACAAAGATATGTAAAATTTGATTGCCTAGTATGTAATCAGCAGATAATGAGATTTAAATCGTTTCCGAGAAATATGAATAACTCCTTATTTATTAAATTTTAAAATTAATCCATCTTTGTAATATTGTTTGCAATTTTTTTTTTTTTAGTAAGATCACAGGAGTTGCGCGACTGATTAATAGGTCGCTGCAAATCGATACTTCCTTCCCTTCCGTGGAACATTTACGGTGATATTTTCCGATGATAGAATGTCGGAATGTCGGAAAGTGGAAGGAAAAAAAAAGAAACGCGGGCTTGAAACTATGAAACGATAATTGCGGTAATCGTGCGCGCGCTTTTTAATGATTCCAAATGCTCTCGCGCGATGCGGTTACGTAGCTCGGGTATGTTTCGAGAGGAGAGAAAATTGATTTCCTCCTCCAGAGGCGCGCGGTAGCGCACGAACTCTCTGAACTGTTGCCATTTCGAAGAGAATGTTTGTAGAAGTGATTGGAATTTTGGAGCGAAAACCTGGGCGAAATTACAGCGCGACTCGCGCGTATTCTAATATTCTCCGTTAGATTGTCATTGAAACACAACTTGTTGCCGCATTATTCACTCACGTAACGCGTATTCGTATGCGAGAGAAACATTATTTCGCTCTCCGTGCCATTTACGACGAATTACGCGCCCCGCGCTAATAACTTTGAGACCACGCACATCGCTCGCTCTCTCGCGTGCGACCGTGTCGTTTCTCGCATAGTCGCGTCTTCGTAAATGTGCCTTACCCTAGAAACTGTCTTTACGATGAATGGCCTCTAATCGCCGTACCACGCTCGTCGACACGGTCGTTAGTTTGTACTGCGACTTTGAAGCGCTTTACATACTCTGACGGACGGAATAAACGCATTGATAAACATTATCCACGAACGCGCAAATAAGTAGTAGGTACATGGTATATAGAAGTAGATCAAAATTGGTATCATACTTGTAACTTTATGAATGCAACGACCGGATCAAATTATCGATCTCTCTCGTAATGATACAATGTTACCTTTTTCTACTTTCTTTCGGAAGAAGAAAGGACAACGGCATTTTTTTCTCTCAATGAAAATACACATATTACAAACATGCGAAGCATTTCTAGATGTCTTTTTCCTTTAATTTTTTTTTTTTTTTTTTTTTTCTAAAATTTCTGTCTTTTTATTGAAATCGATTAGACAAAGATAAACTGCTCTTCCTCCCTCCCTCCCTCCCTCTCTCTCTCTCTCTCTCTCTCTCTCTCTCTCTCTAAGTGATTAGCACGGCGTTATTCTACTCGCGAAACTGTATAAAACTCGGCGAGATCGCGCTTCACGAGCAGAAACATCATTGCACAGATTAATCCGTCAGTTAGTCTCGTAGATCCCGAATATTTACATTGGATCTCTTGGCTAATTAAGATGGGAAACGAGCGTGAAACGAAGCATTAAATGGTTGACACGAGTTGAATTATTTTTTCCAAAGATAAGTTTAATCAAGTGGCATTTTGTAGATGCAGGGCCTTCAAAGTTCAATTTGCATTTATCCGTCAACTATTAAACTGCGGATCTGCGAGGAGGAATAATATTCTTCCTTCCTCCTTATCGCCTAATAGGGATGAAGTGGGTGTCAGCTCTCGGTTCTTTAGGCGACGCTGCCGGCCCAGTTTTCTACAAGTATCTTTCATCGGAAAATTTTTAATTATCTTGTTGCTTCGTCGGGACGGACGGAAGTTTGAATCAGGTTCGACAAAGAACGGACTTAACTTCGTGAATGATTATGCAGTCGGCAGGCGTCAGGAAATATTTTTACGTTTTTTTTTTTTTCATCTCTGTTAAGCGCCAAAGCGGTCATACATTATGTCAAAGTGATATAAATCTTACGTGAATTTTTCCCTTTAAAGCACGTACCTCTTTTTTTACATAGCGTGACACAATGTGACACGATCGACTATAGTACAATATTAACGTATAATAACAAATTAATCGAATCGATATCGAAATTTGATTCCACTCTTCGACGTCATCACTTATATTATATGAACCCGAATAATGAAAAATTTCTGTAATTTCTTTGTTGCAGTTATGGCACACAAGTATTGCGAACTGAACGGTACGTGGTTTCGGCATCCCGATTCTAATCAAATATGGAGCAATTACACGACTTGTGTGAATCTACAAGATTTGAGTGTGAGTAATTTTTAAAGATATCAACTTTTCTCTCCGATTGCATAAATGAGATCGATCATCAAAAATTTGACGTCAAAGATTATATCGGGGAATATTGGGCGCGATTGCAAATGAAAAAGATTGATATTCAAAGATTTCGATGACAAATTCGAACGCTTAAGAACGCGCTTACTTTATTCAGCTGGGAAATAACGTGTAGGAAATACAAGTCCGCGACATACGCGAATCCTAGTTACCCTACATACGTCCTCTCAAAGTCTCGCGCGTGACACGTCGTCGTCCTGAAACAAGTTCGATTTTGCATTATTCCGCCCGAAGGCACACGATCAGCAATACGCGAGACTCGCGACATATTCTCGCGGGAGCTAATATCGTTTGAGCGGGACGCGTTTGTTGAAATATTTGAAAGACACGCGCACCCCACGTGTGCATACGACGGGGAATCTGTCGTCCTATTACTTATTTTGCATCGTAGCATCGTAGCTAGAGGGAACAATTTCAGCGATCACGCGACCGCGACTCGCAATCTATCTCCGCGGCAAACGCTATACATTACTCGCTTCAGGGCATCCCTTCTCGACCAATCTCCAATGATAATGCTAATATTGCGTCGATATGGAGTGCGAGAAAGGAAATTTCCTTTTCTCCTTCATATTCGAAGAATTGATTTTTTTCTCGTCGCTCTGCGATCTCGGCTCAATGGAGCAGATTTATGACACATCAGGAACATTGGTCAAAAGAGAACACGCGAGGTATTAAAGAAGAGGCAAGCGTGAAATTAGTAAATTTATAAGCTAAATTTTCTAGTTTCTCTCTAAAAAAAAAAAAAAAAAAAAAAAATAAAAAGAAAAAAACTGATCTCTCACGATTTCTCGCTAAAATGTCGCCGACACTTTAGCGACAATCCCGAAAGCGAGAGCCTTCTTTCTCTCCCTCCCCTCGCCCCTCCCTCGCCCCCCCCCTCTCTCTCTCTCTCTCTCTCGATCGGATAAAGGGATTTAGTTGAGATTTTTCGACGCCGCTCATTAAATCTGGGATGGAAAGGTCGGAGAGAGCAGCGAGCGCTTCTAACGCGCGCGAGACAGTGCGATAATATGATGAAGCGCTTGTGAGAAGCTGCTTTTACGTAACGTCACATCCGCGTGTCAACATCCTTCTCACGCAACGTGCTATTCATTAGGACCGGCTTCATTTTGATACACATGCACGGAACTGTGGCACGTTAAAGCCGCTTTCCTGACATACCCATCAACGCCGCGTCGACATTCTAACGTGCATTGACATCAATGCCGATGTTTGCGCTTTTATTTTTCATCGAGACATCGGTCGATAAAATTTCCATTGCCGAGGCCACAGCAGGAAACTGTTTC
The DNA here is from genome assembly GCA_038406275.1 of Cataglyphis albicans. Lineage (NCBI taxonomy): Eukaryota > Metazoa > Arthropoda > Insecta > Hymenoptera > Formicidae > Cataglyphis > Cataglyphis albicans. Next base: position 5,204,315 of record JBCAUJ010000042.1, read on the forward strand.
TAAATCGAATTCTTACAGCTTTGTTGTCACGTTATGAGATGAGATACGAGTCTGGGACATATCGAGTAACGCGATTTGAATTTTGCGAGAAAAACGTTTGAGATGTATATAATGAATAGTTTTTCATTATACAATTTGGATGATAAATTTTACGTCATTAAAACAGATATTAAAAATAATTTTCTAATAAAATTTATAAATGAATGAGCGAGCAAAAAAAAATTAGAAACCATAGAGAATAGAAACCATAGAGATAGCAGCATACGAGAAAATTGCTCAAAAAATTCGGAAAGATATACGATTTGAATATTCAATAATCTATATAATTTCTTTATTCTATTCCAGTTTCCCAATCTTGGAAGATTGGGAATTTTCTAAAGCAATAACGAGCGTCTTACGTTTATTTTATCGTCATGTAAAAAGTCAAGATTGATTTAGAAATTACCGAGTTTTTCCTTTGCTTAATTAGATGCGATTGCTCTCTCATCAGTTCGCTCGATCGTGGTCATTTGTATAACGCGCGAGAGAGCTTGACGAAGGGAATATGAGACGGTGGAAAATATTGTGCTGCGGTCTCCCTATTTTATACGACGATAAAGCGCGCGCTTATCTTTTGAGTCCAAAGAAACGAGACCGAAGAAAAGCTCGAGAGAGAGAGAGAGAGAGGAAATATATATATTTTTGCACATATATACGTATATACTCTTGTCGGTAATCTAACCGGGTAATTTCTACTTTACGCAACATCTTCCTGTTGGCTTAATTCTTCCAGTTTTGTCTACCGAAAGGATGAGGTCAAAACGAAAGGATTCTCATTAAACTCCGTTAATGAGAAGCCGTCGTAAGCCGAGTTACTTTCGTACTCTACACTTTTATCTTAATTTCTTCTTTTTTCTTTTTTTTTTTTTTTTTTTTCAAATTACGATACGACACATACTCCACCTTTTTGCGGAGATAGCGATATCACGGACTTTTTAATATTCACACTTGTCTGACATGAATGAGCTATTGCATACGTAAACACTGCGTTGCATTTTCAAACGAAGCCGATTCTTTGTACGTTATGACAAAAGCCTTTGTATTCACACTCTTTCGCATACACAGTGAACTTTTAAACATGTATTTCGATCCACATGTATTTCTAACATCAGCAACATCTTGATTCCGAAATAAATATTATCGAAAATAGAAAACATAGCTTATGCAAATACATGCATTTAAATTGCATCGAGTGGTAATTTTGTATCGAGAAGCAATTTTGCTTCCCGCAAAAATATATATAAATAGAAATAAAATGTTCATCATCCGCATCGGAATCACTTTTGTATGACAATTATTTTAAAAGCGTGTTACCCCGTACACTTTTAAAAGCATGTAAACGATTGATGTGAGCTTTGTATCGTGAGGGATTGCCAATCGTATACTTTGACAATTTGAAGAAAATTTATCGATAATTGGTAAATGCGAATAATTTTATTCGAATTTAATATCGATTGATTGCACGATGCAACAATATGCATCATCTCATTCATTTTCTTCTTGCACGGATATATCGCTAATATTAGACATTAGTATGAGTATATGAGAGAATCATATTTCAAAGTTTTAGACTTGTAAATAATGAGATCGAGACACGATACATGGTAAATTTAAATCTCAATCGTTAATTTCTAACGATTCGCGGTTTTACGAAGTGATAAGTTAAAAATACAAGAGCATTCGAAGAATCAAATTCAATGTTATCTGAGCTAAAATTAAAAAAATTAATATACATGTATATAACTTTAAACGCGCAAATACTATTATTGTACCTTACATCTTTGTTGCTTTCATAACTTGTATCATTATTATATAATATTTCTGATATTTTTATGCTACGATTTTTTAATTAATCTTCATTATGCAATTTAAAAGTCTTATTTGGTGTGTACATTTTAGATATATTATAATGCTATTTAAAAGCACCGCGAAAAATTTGCACGATCATAAATGTAAAAGACGCTTACACAAAACGTTGCATTTACTTACATGCTTCGATGACGATATGCGATATCTTTCAAAGAAAGTTTCAAAAGACACGATCACTTTAGAGAAAAAAATTTAAATTGAACTAGATTCTATAGATGAACTTTTACATTAAATATTCTTCTGAAATATTCGTGTCTGAATTTATTATATATTTGTTCAAGGAGTAGAAAAGAAGCCAAACACGAAATAGTAAAACACGAAGGTCTTGCATAATTTTAATACATAAGATTAAGTTTTATTGTCACAAAATGGAGATGTTACGCAATGTTCGTATGTAAATGCTCGTACGTAAGATGCTGTTGGTCGCGTATAATTTTCCGCGACTATTGTTATATAATTTATGTAATTGAACATTATAATTGAACGTTGCGCCAAAGTCCCAACAATTAGATGGGACCGTTTGAATTGACTTGTATTTAAAAGATAAATAAGATTTTGTTAACTTTTTTTTTTTTTTCAAGTTCCAAAACTTAACTTTCTCGAAAATCCCTAAACTTTTTCTTCAATTTCTTGCGCTTTTTGTATCACGAGAGAAACTCTCTCACGATACAAAGTATATTTTTAGCTGTTAAACCGAGAAGAGATGGTCGTAAAAGATAGTTTAATCCAATAGCACAACACATAGACACTTATTCTTTTGGGTATCTCCGAGATACAACTATAACAATGGCATTTTTTTATTTTAAACATTAAGAGTTGACTCATGCGAACGGACGGATGAATTATATATTGTATCTGTGCGATATGAAGCTTACGAACCATTGCCCTTAACTATCTGTCTACGAGAAAGACTACGAGAATTGGACTACATACTGGAATCATTCCTGCATACGCAATCTGACGCAGTCATCTAAATACATACTTACGATTTGTACCAATTTAGATTGCAAAATTATAACAGTTGCGATAGCAATGTTGCAAAACTGTAATTTTCATAGATTTCGATCGTGTGCGAAATTCGGTTTGATCTATAATTTATTACAAAAAAATCTATCAAAGTAAAAATATATATTTTATAAAATAAAATATATTTTATTACCCGAATATATATATATTTATTTATTTATTTTTGTTTGCTTTAATATAGTGTGATTCTTATAGTTTTATTAAATTTGTAACTCTGTCCCATAATTGAATCGATGATATCGCGCGATATGATATTGTCACGTTCCGACTGAATTCATCGCGTTCACGCGAAATCCAACGCAGCCGTGTAAACAGCGATAGCCTGATTTCAATTTGACAATACGACAGACAAAATCGAGGATTTATCTTGTCTCCTAACATTAAACGGATCGCGCGTGCAAATGACAATAAGCTCTAATATAACGCGTGAGATAATCCCTATTATCGATATCGATTACATTTATAAAGCCAAGAGAATGAAGGCAATTCAGGATATATACGATATAATTATCGTTTATTCGCGTTGATAAAATTTATTATTATGTCTCCGCACGCAGCAACGATATAAGCAACTTCTCGGATCAGCGGTTAATTCGCTTGGTCGCTGTTCGAAGAGAAGAGAGAGAAAGAGAGAGAAAGAGACCCGCGACTCTTCAGCTCTTCTACTCTTCTATCTACTATCGCTATCAAATGCCGTGTAATCTCGAGATAGAGCTCACAGTGTATCTAGAGAGTATCCGCGTATACTGCCAAGCTTCATGAATTATTTAGCGTCGACCACATCGAAGCGCGGCATGAAACACATGTGACCGATGTGCGGATCCCTTCCTCTCCTCTCTCTCCCCTTTTAAACTTTGCATAGACTTGATTTTCATAATTATGACATTCATATTCAGAATATTCGAATCAAACTGAATGAATTTGCCGTATTTCACTTTCAAGTACACGCGGCGTCATATCCGATTTGTTTTCGTCTTCTCGAGAAATAAATTTAACTTTGAAATGTGATGTTTTCCTTTTCTTGCATGAAATTAATAATCAGATTGAGTTTTTATCGCTGCGATAATTGTGTTGCATGATATCCATAAAGTTACCAAAAAATTACATAAATTATTTTCCGATAATAGTATATAATAGTATACAGGATGATTCGGAACAACCTTCCGTCCATTAAATGACGTATTCCTGATACAATTCTAACACGATTTTTCCTTTATCAAAATTTGAATCGAAGCGTAATTTTTGAGTCACAAGCAAAAATAGTTAGCAAATAGTCACGCGTCGAATACAGAAGGCAGGCAGTAGCGCCACAGCTGACTGTCCGACGTGTGATTACTAGGTGATTACCGCATGAGTCGCTAACTATTTTATCTTCTACTCTAAAATAATGCTTTAAATAAAATTTTGGTAAATAAGAAAATATCTTAAAATTACGTCAGAAATACGTGTTTCTTAAAATAATGTCCTTACCAAAAGTTATTCCGGATCGCCGGCCGTCGGACGCTGCAATCAGCTGATTACTATACGCGATGTGTGTACGGCGGAGTGTGTGCGTAAAAGAAAGAGAGAGAGAGGAAGAGAAAGAGGAACAGATGTTTATACACACACACACACGCACGCACGCACGCATACACTTTTCTTCTCGCTCTCTTTCTCTTTATTACACAAACACTTAACACTCTCTCATTCTGTCACTCACTCACTCACCTGCTCACTCACAGCGTAGCGAATCTTCACGATACGTATTATTAACTGCTGCACGATTATTATTAATAGCGACGGAGCGCTACATGTCGGTTACATGTCGCGCAGCGCTAGGCAACGTAACAATGTTCGCGCAGTAACAATTGAATCATCCTGTATATGATAATTGTAATACAATTACGAGATTCTTTAACAAATTTTGTCGGAAAGAAACGGATCAATATTTAATCGTTTATACATTTATACATAGGAAATAACACTTGCTGCACACATGGATCATTACTTTTTGTTTTGCAAATCCTTTTTTCTTTTTTTTTTTTTTTAATATTCATACGATAGCTAATACCGCAGCTAATGTAGCTCATACAGCATGTTTGCATGTTTCGAAAAGATGAAATATGAATTTCGCATTTGCGCGCGGTTTAAGTCACGGTACCTTATCTATAAGTAGCGAACATGAAAGCATAGATTTATGCGAGCTTTCGTGCAAGTGTAGCGTTAATAAGTAACGCGACGTTTGTACGATGACGATTAAAAATAATGCCGCTTTTCGACCTCATTGCGAGCAAAGGACCTAATGCTTTCCCCCGTAATATGGCTCCTCAACATCATCCATAGCAGCAGTCCTTCGGATAAATACGAAAATAGATTTCTATTCATGATGAGCTGTCGAGCCGTGTCTGTATTATTTCGCTTTACATGCTCAATGAATAAGCATAATTATATACAGCCGGGCTTTTGGACAATATCCGGATTTGCCTTCTTTTTCACCCAGAAGCTCTGGTCTGACTTGCGTCGATCAATTTTTCAGATCCGAACTAGTCCTTGACGCAAGTCAATCAGACAAGTTTTCGGATTGCTGATCTCATAAATACTTCGTGTCTGGCGGACATTTGTCATATGTCAGGACAACGTTACAAAGCCTTATTACTGGCCGACTTTGCTTTGCAGATGCGATAAGATTTGCATGTGCCGGCATAAAGGAAGTACGGGGATTGCCAGGGGGATGGATGGAATGGGGGGGGGAGGGGGGAAGGGAGCGACCCGAGGGACACGGACGAGGATCTTGTAAGCGAATGAATTTTAAAGTGACAACGTTGACGGACGACCGCGTCACTCGTGAATGAAAAAAATATGAGAGTGAATTTTTTTTGATGCTCGTGACCTTCTCTCGTTGACTGCTTCCGAACGGAGTTCTGAAGTCCGTCGATGTTGCTTTACCGTTTCAACCGAAAAAATTCCTTGAAGAAAATCAAGTTTCGAGGCTTCCCTATGGAAACGCTCTAACGACAGACGAGTAAAAGTAGTCCGGGATAATCGGACGATGATTATAGCCGGATTTACGAATTTTCGCGTTTGTAGGCCTCAGGGCCTTGCTTACGTTCCGAGATAAAAGAAAGAGAGAAATTATGTCGCTATAATTATTTTAATACTTTTATTATATAAAACAATTTTCATCGTCAGTTGCGTATTATATTTTTGTCTCCTTTTTCCTTGTTTTTTCTTTTTTAAGCACAATTTTCGACTTTTTTTTTTTTTTTTTTTTTTTTTTTTTTTTAAATTTTGCAAGCTCCACAAATTAAGTTTATATAGATATATAGGGGCTAAAAAAAAAAAAAAACGATTCTGCAAATACAAAAAATATTTAATATCTATCTCGTTACACTAAGAACTTATTCCAACAATATGTTATTATTTTTATGGGTAATTAAAAAATATTTTGTAGATTATTTTATATTTGATGTACATTTTAGGATTATCTTACTCAACCCGGGTTGATGACGACGATAAATTATGAGATACAATTCGACATACTGTTTACTTCGACAATTTTATGCAAGAAATCTGTACTCGATAATATCAGTTCCTTTGGCAGTGCATGTGCGAAGACTTGGAGTGGAAACGATAATTAATCAGAAAAGCGATCGGGGTCAGATTCTCGCCATACTCGCTTCTCATTGTGTCGTAATTTCGACCTTCAATCGGAAACTGCGCAATTTTCCGACGGGAATAATAGGATCGCGGCTCGCGTCATCTGCGTAATAGGAGAAAGAATTAATGAGCATTAAGACGCTACTTTAAAAGTTATCAGTCGCATCTAAAATCAGTTGCAAGAGAGAAGTTTTAAATTTTTAATAATACAATTACAGTGGCAGCAGAGTATAAATGGAATTTACGAGGTGGGATACGCAATATCTTTGGTAGCGCTATTGCTTTCTCTAGGAATTCTTACGTACTTCCGGTAAGTTTTAAATTTACTGACATTATTATTATTATTATTATTATTTTCCTTACGTCGACAGAATATTAAAGTTCGTATGCACCTTAATGCAAAAGCACTGAAATTTAATTTTTGAGATATGTTCGAATTTAATCATCGAAAGTAAACTAGAATATTATATTCGCCATAATAAAATCTATATATTCGAAATATTTTAAAAATCCTACAATGGATGTGCGCAACACAAAAGACATCTGAATATATTAAAAGAGAGTTCTTAATCTATGTATTTCTAGCTACATTAAGAGACATCACTTTCTATTGATTATTATATATTATTGTACTATAGACAAACATTTTAAATATTGTTCATTCAAGTTCATCTGTTATTGTTGAAAATATGACAGTTGTAGACTATTAGATATTCTATTTGATAATGAAAATTGAATTAGTTTAGGTACAGCGGTTCAATTTAAACGGATATCCTATCCTTTATACGCACAATCGCTTTGATGGATTCACAGTTTCTTTTTTTGCTATCCTATAGCGCGAAATTGGTCTCTTTCGGAGACGTAAGATTAAACTCTCTTTCTCTCTCTCTCTCTCTCTCTCTCTCTCTCTCTCTCTCTTTTTTTTCTTTGCACGCAGATCTCTCAGATGCGCGCGGATTACGCTTCATATGAACCTATTCACCTCGTTCGCGATCAACAATGCTTTGTGGTTGATTTGGTACAGGTTTATAGTAGCAAACACGGATGTTCTACTTAATAATCACGTACGTATTTAAAACATTGTATTTAAAAAAACAATAGGATATCATATCATATGGAAAAGGAAAAATGTATAAAGATAAAGGGAGACGTGAAATTTTAGAAAAATTGAAAATTATGATATTTATTAAGATAGTAGAGAATATATACATAACATCTCTGATATTCTCTGTTATTCGTGAAACAAATAATTTTTTTCTTTTCTTGAACATATATTACATTATTATTCATTTAATGTCTGTTAAAAAAAAAAAAAAAAAAAAAAAATGTCAGCAATAAACGATATAATTGCGAAAATTTTACAGAAATCTTAAAAATACGAGAAGGACACAAATAAATGTTTACGTAACACAAGTTTGAGCGTAAAATTAATAATCATAATGATTGCGCGACATTGAACTAACGATAAATGTGAAACATTCCTCAATGATACATGGTATAATGATCATAGAATCGTTAAAAGTCGTAATCATTTATTTGTAACCATTAAAAAATGTGAGAGAGCTACTAATATCATTGGAAGATATCGCATTTTTGAGCTCGATGAGCTCAAAAATTGCTCCAATTGACTTGTGAACGAACGCGGCTTGTTTGAGTGGTTTTAAAAGAGAGCTGCGTTTATCGTGCGTTTTATCGTGCTTTACAGATACCGTGTCGTGTCCTGCACACGTTCCTTCATTATTTTCTATTAACGAACTACGCCTGGATGCTCTGCGAAGGCTTCTACTTGCACACGCTGCTAGTGAGCGCATTCACCAGCGAGCACAAATTAGTCAATTGGCTGATGGGACTCGGTTGGCCGGTGCCAGCTGTAATCGTTACCCTGTACACGGCATTACGCGCATCTAGCGACGATCCCGCGGACACCGAACAGTAAGTAGCAATTCCCCCCAATTAATCCCATTCGATAATCCCTTGAAGAAATGCCGCGTTACCATGAATATAAAAACAAAAATTTTTTTGCCCGAAATGTAGACGGAAAAAATTAAGTTGGGTAATTTTTTTTTTTTTTTTTTTTTTTTTTTTTAAAGGAGGTTTTAAAGGAGATGAAAAGAGCTTTTATCGCATGTACAAAATAGGCGGAAAAAATAGGATTACACCATTTATGGTAGTCATTGCTTTTTATGAAGTTAAAATTAAATTCGTTAATGTCTTTGAGCGATTCGAGAGAAAAACTATTTGCATGATTATATTTGCATTATTATTTTATAATGTTACGTTTTTTTTTTTTTCATTTGATTGCAACGCATTTATCGTATAACTACTTAAATTAAATAGATTGTCCATTCTCAGTGTTTCTCCATAGATACGAACGCGAATCCATGCAGTCCAGGAGAGAGATAAATATAAAATGCACACGATGGATTAAGTGATCATCGATTAACATATTTCTTATTAAATGTTATATATCTGCGGAAAGGCAGCATTATATCTTTCTTAATACTGAAAAGGCACGAGTGAGAAATTTCCATAAGTGAACTTTATACGATATTACATACGTAAAAGTAACTTTCGCTCTTCGTCTCAGAATTACGTTTCTGTTATTATCTTAATCGCAATCGTATAATCTGTAAAAATGAAAAAAAAAAACAATTTTTTAATTGCGATTAAGTTCAATCAAATTACGTGGCGTGTGTAAAAATCTAGTTTCTAAGCACTAATGAATGCTAAGCACACCGTGCCGGATTAGGGTAGAACATCTCAGATCCCTTCAATGCGATGGCGCGTTTACGAGAGGGAGGAAGAAGAGAGGAAGATTCAACGTGCCTCCTAATTGAAGCGTTTGGATGGGGGGAGACTATCGAGCCGCGGCATCAGCCGACCACGGAAAGGCTGCCGGTTGCCGGTCGACATTAATTTCTCGGCAAGAACAGCGTGCGGTCGGTGGACGGTACGTAATAACGACGGTAAAATTAGATACGTCCACCGCCGCCGCCACGGTAACTAAACTGCGCCGAGATAGAAGATCGAAACCGCGATGCGCGACAATCGCATTACCGCTCCATTATATACGACAGCCGGACGAAAATTCTCTACTATATGTATATCTCACGCTTGGCCCGAACTTGATACGAACAAAATAGCGATCTTCTTGACTCGAAGCGATGCAATGTGCTATATCAAACGAAATTGACGCACGACTATGGTAACGTTGGTTAAAATAACACGGTCGGTCGATTTGCGCTGAAGAAGTCGCTGTGCGGTAAATGCTGAGTTAGAAAAGTTTCCTATTTACTTTCCCTTACTTTTTTTATTACACGACGTAACTCCTAATCGTGATTCAGAATATCATGTAGGAAAATAGAACACGCGAGACGTACACACCTGAAGTCTCTTTTTATCTAAAACTTTTCTAAACCTCACTTTCAACGTTTTTGCGCGTAAAAAACGGCACTTTATAGCCAACGATACAGAAGGATTGCCTTACATAACTTACCGTGCAGAAACCTTTCTTACCGTAAAAAAGGGAAATCCTTTTTTCGTATAGTAGTATATAAACGTCCCGCTCTTCTGAAACATAAAGTCTGTCTATACATATATTGTCTTTACATATATAGAGGAGACGATATAAGAATAATAGAGGAAATCTTATATGCTAGAAATACGAATATAAGATAGAAATATATTTTCATGCTCCCTGTCGGGAGCAACAATAACTGTTCTTTTCTCTTTTTTTTTTTCAGGAAATTTGATTTGAGATTTATCTTTATGGAATCTTGTCTAATATTTATATTTTACGCGAAATGTTACATCTTTTGTATCGCGATTTAAGATTATAAGAATATTTGAATTAACTAATTTTACACATTTATTTAGTTAATGTTAAATCCATCCGCAATAGAAATTATTACAATTTAAAGATCGATAAAACATATTGTTACCTTTTGCGAGGTACTTCACATCTTGTTGCCTTTATTTCACGCTATACGCGAGAAAATTCTCGGGAATGAATCAGCATTTTCGAGTACCATCGTTACTTTAGAAAGCGAGATCTTGTCTGCAAAGAAGGTTCGCATGGTCTACTTTTCTTGTGTGGAGGACTCATCGAGAGTAGAAGGCGCCTTGTACATCCGATGTTTTATCGTATTGTTGATGTTTCATGAATTTTGCTTCATCAGCCACAGCTGCGTTTTACGCGAAAATACAGTGTATATAGAT
>JBCAUJ010000042.1:5215229-5227667 GCA_038406275.1 Cataglyphis albicans
CTGTAGTTGAATAAAGCCACGTTGATTGCGACTGTACATTGTCGCTCCGCTTCAAAACTTCCAATGGGAATTTTAAGATTGAATGCCACATGGTACGCTGAGAAATTTTAAGTGCATAACTTTGTTTAAATAATTGATGCAACTTTGTTTCGGCCGCGGACGTGTCGCTTTTAAATTATATCATTTTAAATTATCAAATCTAACGATTTTTCTCGCATTATTTAAATCTTAAATGAGCATTGATAATTCTAATCGGATTAATCTTGTTATGCGTGCTTTTGGTAATGCTATTTTAGTTTTTGTTCGAAAGTTCGAGGATGAAATCCAATTAATTTCTACAATCGAATAGGAACCAATCGATTCCAATTTTGCGCTTATTGTATAGCTCTATGCACATTAAACGATTTATCTTGAAATTTATCGGAAAAGAGATGCTAAAATTATTGCTCAAAGATTATATTCTATATGCAGGGCGTGTATCTAACAGTAAGAAAATGAAATAATAACGCCAGGAGAGATATGGCTGGCACTCAGTCTTTGTACAGGCAGCATCGGAAACCGGAAACATGCCGCGCGAATACGTATATACGAATAGCTTTGAAAATTGAAACATATCGGAACATTGATGAAATAAACGATTCGATAACGAGCCATATATCGATATTGTATTATGAAGCATCAAGTTGACATAAATAGTTGACAATATCATATTGAAAACAAGTGTCGATTTGATCGTTATCGTTGCGAAAATTTTGCGGAGCGATCGCTTATTATGAGATAACTCGAGAAGTGTCAAGTTTCTTTATTTAAAAGTACGCGCAATTCATTATATATTCGAGAAAAAAAAATAATACGCAATGATATAGAGATCGGATTAATCGAAGAGCCGAATTACTCTCTGAAGAAAATCTTAAACTTCGATCAAAAGGCGACCACGTGTACCAAATTTATATCGCCGCGTTTTGCTATACATATGTATAAATACAACTCGTATACCTATATACGTATATTGTTACTGAAGAAAAGATTTTATTTTTATTGCCGAGAGAAGAGAGAGAGAGAGAGAGAGAAAAGAGAGAAGAATATTCTCGCGATCCAACGACAGCATCCGCTAGTCTTCGCTTATCCGTCTATTTTTGTCGATGTATTTTTGTAGCATCTTCCCTATATCGCATGATAAATGTTTTATAATCGATCGTCAGAGTGACGCAATATCTAGCAGCAAGTCTTTTGTGTGTGTGTGTGTGTGTGTGTATGTCTTCTTTTACCCTGTGCATTATTTATTACAAGTGATGTATTCCCTCGTCGCGAGAGATGTACCCGCTTGGCATTTTCCATCGTCTTCCTATCAGGTTTGTTAGGATAGAAACTTATAGGTATTAAGCGTCTACGCGAGACGTTCAATTATATAATTATATAAGAATCGCTGTTAGTTGTTACGATCGATTTTTGCTGCACAGACGAAACCGTCTCTCTTTCTCTCTCTCTCTCTCTCTCTCTCTCTCTCTCTTTCTCATACTTGCTGTTTTCTTATTAATAAAGGCGCTAAATATTGTATTATGATTGTATCGAAGAAACCATACGTGATCAGTATTTTGATCAATCGAAGATTTCTGATAACTCCTTCCTTTCGATGAATGCGAGAACTAAGTGAAAATCATTTTAATAAATCAACAACACTTCATCTTCTCGCGATAATACATTTAATAAATAAAAGTATAGACTTAATTATATGTATATTGTACCTTGTTAGAAATCAGATCATTAGTTATTCATAATCATTTCATAAATCATTTTTATATTTGTCTTAACGTACACAGCTCTCTCGCAATAGAAACGCACATGTCATAAGAGAGATAAAATTGTACGTTATATAATTAATACAATATAGAGTATGCAAGATGCTGCCACAACGCATCAATTGTAAAAACAGTAGATTTGATACAATTTTGATTACTGTCTGTGATGATCAGATGCTGGATCAACGAGGGCAACTATATGAACGTGCTGGTTTATCCTGTATGCGTTTCCACTATGTTGAATCTGCTCTTCTTATTCAACATTGTACGAGTTCTCCTTACGAAACTACGCGCCGGTCCTGCTATCGGAACACGCCCTTCAAGATCCATGCTGCAAGCTTTCAGGTAGTTGGATTCTTCATACCTAACATTTCTTTCACGTCAAGTTATACTTATAACGAGACAACGCAAAAGAAAATACAAAAGGAGAAAAGGCGAGAGAGAGAGAGAGAGAGAGAGAGAGAGAGAGAGAGAGAGAGAGAGAGAAAAGATGTAACAAAGATTTTTTCTTACGAATTAACGAGTTAATAAATCTACAGCACATTTTTCTTTTTAATCATCATTAATCATTAAATTATTTTGGGAAATATTTATCAATTCCAGTTTCCTAGTTTCCTGTTACCAATCATTTATCATAATACAAAAATGTTAATTTATTACTTTAATCGCAGATAATTGTAATTGATTGCTGATAATTTGCCATTAAACATAAAAAAATGCTGACACTTTCAAGCGTAGATTTATAACAATAATTATTACTGATACTAATAATCCCCATTTATGAACGAAATCTAATATCTTGTTATTAGGGCTACATTACTTTTGGTGCCTCTCTTGGGTCTTCACTATTTAGTGATTCCATTTCGACCACCGAAGAAGCATCCTTGGGAGCATTTTTACGAGGTTCTTTCTGCGATTACTGCTTCTTTTCAGGTTAGTGGGTTTAAAATTTCTCACACGTATTATTTTGTAACTAAGATTAAAATAAGCAATTTAATTATATGCAATTATGTCGCAAAAAGCATGCGTCGTGCTTTGTTCGTGTATTGAATATTGTACGTGTATTGCTCATATAGCACATATTTTGAAGAAATACCAAATAAGATTTTGTTTACATATCAAAATAATTTTTTAATTTATATACACATTTCGAAAATATACTTTTACATATATTTGTCACCGTAAAATATTTTCATTTTTATCACGTTTCATTTTAATTTTTTGCATATGAAACATATCGTGTGAAACACATATTAATTAGTGCAAATTTACTCTGTAATTGAGATGTTGAAATTATATATATAGTATTTAGAAAAAAATATAATCGAATATAATTAACTTTCTGTAACAAAGAAAAAGGGATTTTAATTTTAGAAATATTTAAGAATAACAAACTGTATTTAAACAAAAACAAAAGTATACATATACATGTATATTTTTTGCGTAAAATAAAACACAGCTTTTTCGTCTTTTTAACCAACAGAATCAGTTTAATCAATGCCAGGAATACAATTTTTCGTAAAAATGGTACGATGGTAAAAATATACGTACGCAAACTATATATGCAACTATCATGTCACGAGCGTAAGAACGATAAACTGAAAAATAATCATATTTTATGACGTTATCATATGCGTATGTGGTAGTCTAGGAAATTCATTATATATATCATAAAATACATCGACTATCGTTTCTTCCTTGTTATCGTTTTCTTTCGTTCATATATAAGAAAATTATCGATATTTATTCGTTGGGAAGAAATGTACCAGAGACTTGCGCTTTTATTTATACACTACATCGCCAATGTGGCCGCATCGTTGTATAATTAATTCATGTCATATCGATGGATCGTCGCAATTTAATCGAGCGATTTTATCGCCAATGAACAAGTTATCTTGTAATTTGGAAAGCTCTCGAAATAACCATTTAAATACGACGATAGATACATACATAGAAAAATATTATACGATTATTAAAACGCTTATATTCGCGCGTCTTAACAAAATCGCGTTGCAACAAGCGATTTATCAATTATCCTCGCGGTTTCTTGTTGCAAGAATTGTTGGTTCGAATGTATTTGTTATTTACATGGAAATGATTTGAGCTAAAATAAAGATATGTAAAGAAGCATGAAGATATATCTATAAAACAAAAATGTGAATAATTTATTTTTAAAATATTTCCTCGTCTTTCCACAAATCTTAATTTATAACACTAACTTGCGTTTATGATTTCATGACTGTTAAAAATATCCTCATCCTTCTCAAGAGAAATAAGGTGGATATGTGGAGGAAAAAGAAATTGTGCGATGTCGATTAATATAAATTTCTCAACATTTCGCGTACAGTACCGTGTAATATATAGCGAAATGAAAAAAGTATGCTATAGTTTCATAGTTCATTGGCGGTAAATATGTGAAAATTAACCGAGGAGAAGAAACTTCCGTCTTCTCTCATGCGCAAGGAATTGTAATAAATTCCCGAGTCGGGAATTCTCCTCGGAAATGTTTCTCTTCAACCTCGATATATACAACGAGATAAAATGTAATTTCTCTTTCCCAGGGTCTCTGCGTGGCTGTGCTTTTCTGCTTTTGCAACGGCGAGGTAAGTTCCTATGACTATGGAAAACGACCCGTTTTCTGCCTTTGGTGTAATGATATTTTCCCTTGTGGTGCCGCACAGGTAATAGCACAATTCAAGAGGAAGTGGGATGGCAACGCTCTTTTGCGAAAACGAGCCAACTCCTGCACGGCCACAACCGTCTCGGTATGTAATATTGACGAAGCGTATAAAGAGAGTGTCCGTTTTTGCGGTCAAATCGATTTTAAATTGCCTTCCAGGCTTTTCACCAAACTTTCTACGAGAAATAATACTCCGAGCGCGAAGTAACAAGTGAATTGGAAGGAAATGGCATGCAGGAACTCCATAGTTCCGTGAAATTGAATTCCTTATCTTCGAAATCGCGGATTAACTTAACTAAATCTTTGGGTTCTTCCTATTTCTCTTTGTGCTCTCAGCACACTTATCATTATTTTGTTATTGTATATTTCTCGCTGGAACAAAATTAATGAAATATAATACTTTTAATTTTCTTCGAACGATAAGTGCTGCAGCCATATTACTAATTAAAGCCATATTATTAAATAATTTAAATATTTCCAGTTTAATTATTATTTGCGCTTTAATTATTTACTCCTATTTGAATATGCGATATAAATAAAAGATAATGGAACGATCAAGCGGAAACATTATATTTTTTATTTAATTTCTCAAATTCCGAATTACCGAAGCGAAAACGTCCTATCTTAAGACTTGCGTAATATCTCTGTGAAAAATATATATAGAGAAAAAAATTCATCGTAATACATGTTAATTCTGATTAAAGATTTATTTCGATTAAAAGTTATCCTTGAAAAATTTTAAGTAGTAAAATAGGAACGGAAAAAAAAAAGAATTTTTAAAGAGAGAACATCGCTATTTGGTATTTGGAGAAGATTCGGAATTTACAATTAAATCGAACGAATTTCCAATTCCTTTCAATCCTCCTGCTTTTCACAGGACAATCGCGGATACAGGAACCTTGTCGGTCTACGCTCTATCGCACTAGTTCTATCTATAAAATTCTAAAAAGTATCTACATACAATTCAATAGCGTTCCTCTTCGGGGTGAAGGATGGAAAGCACCCTCGCGATTTTAATGAGAATTTGCGCTCGACATATGAGAGTATATAACATTCCCACCCCTGGATTGAAATTCCCGTATGCACGACTCGTCAATGGCGCGATGCGGACTAACGTATACCCACACACGCACGTACCTCTCCGACTAATCCATCCGTGTACTAACATCCCTGCGGCATGCGAATGTGCAACCGTTTTAACGATGCCGCAACGATACACCACTAATCATGTGCCGTCATGTGATGGCGAAAGAGACGTCGGACATAGACGTAACGCGAAAAAAAAAAAAAAAAAAAAAAAAAGCAGAAAAAAGAGATTACACGTATATATGATATTCGTCCGTATCGTGCCAGTGACAGCAGCGTGCTCCGAGTCGAGTCCATTGTGGAACGTTGACTGTTTCAGTTTATCCGCTCGACCGCAGGTCCGATGGCGGGAGAGGAGAAGGTGTGACTATCAACCGGCGTCGGGGATGGTGCCGGGGGATGCCGATTGCAGGCGACCGATGGCAGGCGAGGCTCACCAGTTGCAACAGCCACAGCAGAACATACAGATGATCACTGCGGGTCGTCCCGTTAATCACGGCAACAACAATCACGCGCGGGTGCTTATCAAATGTGGCGATGATGACGATTCTTCTCACGACGAGTGCGATCAAACGCAATGTTGATGATCGAATATGGGGGACGATGAGCGTGTACGGGACCACACGTAGAGAAAAATATCTTCCCCGATCTTTTTTGTTGAGAGAACGTTGATAGAAGACTAGAATCGGCAAGCGTGACGCGGTCGGTCGCCTCATCCATTTGTTTTGGCGAGCTGTTGCGAATACTGATACGAGTCATCAAAAAATGATATTAAATTTTATACGCAAATTAACATACGCAACATATTTTTATATTTATTTGTGCGCACGATATAATCATTTAAATTATCTGCTTTTCTTCTCTGATATCGGCCTCTTGGAGTCTCTTCGGCTCTCTACAGTAGAAAAAGGTGGAAGAGGATGAGCGGGAGGGGATAGGAAATAATTGTAATAATTGTAGAAAGAAAAATAGGATAACAAAGAGGCAATTGAGTTCACCTAGAATATTTTCAGAACTCTTTTTCCGAGTATTTTTTAAAACGATTTTCAGAACTCTTTTTCCGAGTATTTTTTAAAATAATTTTATATAAATATGAGACTTGTATCACTGGGTCTGTTCGTTTTAGCTGAACTGGCTGCACTAGTTCCAATATGGAGAGAAAAAGATAAACTCTGAATTAGTGCAGTCAGTTCAGCTAAAACGAACAGACCCACTATTCCATTCACTATTCTCTATCCGCTCAAATATATCAGATGGAGCTAAAAGAACAGATGTAGAAAGGCATATTCCTGTTTTATCCTTGAAAGAGAAGCTTAAGTTTTCCAGTTTGCACAGAAAGCCTAAATTAGTTTCTTAAAAAAAAAAAAAAAAAAAAAAAATTAACTAACTCGCGAATGAGGGAAATAAACATGAATTTCACAGATTTATTTTTCATCTACTTTATGTCTATTAGTATATATATTAAAATATGAACGGCTGCGGGATTGCGATACATGTAAATCCTGCCTGCGCAATAAATCTTGTCTAAGGCAGTGAGTAAAAACGAGGATCTCTCTATTTGAATGAAGAGAAGGAATCATATCAGTGATGACTCGTTGTTTTTTTTTATACTCTTGAATGTAGCCAAGAATTTGCTGTTACTTGCTCGTTCGCAATGTTTAAAAGTTTTCAATTAGTTAACATTAACATTTCTTCCTAATTGTTTCGTGCTAAAGTTCGAGTAACGCAATCTGTTTGCATGTATATTTCAATGCGGGATATTATATAGATATATCGATCAAATGTATATATTAATTTTCGCGACGCAATCATAACTAAACTGCAATTATTAAAAGCTTTAGGCAGAATAAATGTCGATATGATACTAATCTTTTAACTGTAACTGCATCATAAAAGAGGAAATTGTGCAAAGCTGTAAAAATTACAAGTAAAATGAGTCAAATTTTTTCGAGGATGAATTTGCAGATTTATGAGAAAGATTTATTCTTTAAAACGGGATGCTTGTAAGAAAAATATTTACCTAAGGCGATTGCTTTAAAAATTTAAAGAATCTAATCTCAACTTCGAAAGAGAAATTTAAGTACCTGAAGATTAATGTTTGGGATTCGGATATTCGGAGCTTTTCAATTCATTGGCAGAAGTGATATTTTTTTGCCAGTGACATTTTTTTTGTGACATTGGTCAAAGAATCTCCCTTGTTTCCCTCGTATATGAGCGCGTAACAATCATTTTCTCATGTACGATATTTTATGTAATGTGTCAATTGTATAAACGGCTCTATATGCATTAAAATGTGAGTATTATGTACATATATAGCGTATTATCTTGATGACAAAAAATTCATATTTCCGCAAGCGGAACGAATCTCGAAAAATGTATTTGGAGGATTCAATATATTTTGCGAGAAAAGAACAGACAGAAATAAATAAAGCTACTTATCCTAATTTTAGAGTTGCAATGTTATTCATCGCATCCTTCTCTCAAGAGACAACTTAAACACTTATAATTAATAATTTAATAATAAAAGTATTTAAAAAAATATCGAGAGAGTATTAAATGAATTCTAACGGGAGAATATTTATGTGTGTTCTTTCTATAAGTAAGATTTCTTCCTTAACCCAAGTAACTGAGAGATATTTCGAGTAAACTGCAAAGTTTCACTCGCGTGCTTCGTAGACTTGCTTTATCAAACTATAGCTATTTCATCAACGAAAAATCGTTTGTAGATGTAAGTTGCGAGATTCGTTCGAAAGGAGGGCGTGCATTTCCTTATAATTTCCTCTCTTTTGACATCGACTGCTACAAGGACGAGTGAATTAGACCCATGTTTTCGACCTGTTGTAGGACCTCTGAACCAGTTCTCTCGCTGCAGCTATATTGAATTATAACACAAGAGGTAAGAAATTAGGCGTAATTTCTTCTTGTAATGTAAGTTGATATTTTTTTTTTCTTACCACAGGATGTTTACTATCTTGACAAATTAAACTTGACAAATGTTTTTAGTGAATTTGCAATGATGTATTAATGGGATACATGCAGACTATTTTTCTTAAGTCTTTTGAGATGAAAAGTTTAAAATACGGCTATTAAAAAATTTCAGAGTTCTTAATTCGGCATTAATGTAGCAATTATTATTATTATTATTATTATTATTATTATTATTATTATTATTATTATTTATATTATTATTATTATTATTATTGTTATTATTATTTCTATTATACATCGAAAGTATATAATTTATAAGGATCTCTCTGAATAGTTATACATTTTTTTCTTGACAATCTTGAAAAGAAAAATAAATTCTAATCTCTATCACTTGCAAAAAATAATGCGATAAAAGCTATCTGTGTATGAATCTGTCTGACTTTCTGACATATACATATGTAGAATGAGTACATGTATATTATATGTAACATATGTAATATGCTCTTACAGGAAGGGATAAAATAAAAAAATCATTCTGCAAAAACACATGAAGAATAATTATTGTAATTAGAGATTGTGAACAAATTTAGAAGAATGATAATTTATGATAAATTATACACGTAATTTGTCCTCGTATGTCCGTATTACATAATGCACACATACGATTCGTGATTTGTTTGCCGTAGAAAGAAGCCGAAGAAAAATTTTGACAATGATGTTCGGCAAGTTCACGTGTGCTTTTAGAACATCGACCTCATTTCCGCCTCGTTCATTCTTTCTTCGCAATTGAAGGTCCATTCAGATAGAACGATTTTCAGTGATGTGATTGCATAAGACAAATTCAAATATGATTGATCGAATGTAAAACAAGAAGAGACATTTTTCGAGACGTTTTTTATGATATTTTTAATAATCGATCTATATGTGAAATTATATTTCAATATTCATCATATTTAATATACGTTAACTTAGGAAAAAAAAGCGTGATTTTTTAAACCTTCGGAAACAAGATACTGGGAGATTGTATATTTAAAATTCGCACAATATAAGAATATAAATTTTAATATTTTTACAATAATATGTGAAAACCGTTCTCTTTTAAATAATTATCGATATTACAACCTCAACCCTTTTCTTCTGCAACATCGAACTGATCGATCATATATCGCGTAATACGCACAGCAAAACTAATATAGTTATTATCTTTCGTAGAGTCTAACGTACCTTAGAAATTATTTTGGAATGGAATATAATAAATAATAAGAAAAAAAGGGGGGGGGGGAGATCGTTGACATGTATAATTGGAGAAATTGATGATGATAAAAAAAAAAAAAAAAACGTCGTCTACTATCTGACGCTCTTTTCTAACTTTTCGTAGCTACACGCACATTCATAAAAATTTATAATATTTCCAATCTCTCGCAATCCAAACATAACACACAACGATTCTATTTTGCTGTTCTTTTCTTCTTTCTCTCTCGTTTATTTCATTCTAAGTAATAAAGATTTGCAAGGCGATTAAATTAATATAATACAAAGCGAGAATTCTTTCGCTCAAATCTCAAGATTAATCGTTGATATTTGTAATTAAGATACACCCTTATTCTTTTTTTTAACATATATGAGTCTTGAATCTCTTTCATATCGTTGATGTACATGCATACACTCATCCATGCATACATACGTAACAAACACTCGCATTACATAACTGTACAGATTGATCGTTTAAAGCTATTATTTACATAAACCCCTTTATTTCTTTCTATAACACTTTTTCATAAAAATATAGCGAAGATGCACGATTTTCGCTTTTTTTTATGGTTATGCTAAAAAAAAAAAAAAAAAAAAAAAAAAAAAAAAAAAAAAAGAGAAAAAGATCCTGATAGGAAACATTTAAATCTGTCTCGAAATATGGATGGTACTTGTTGCTTCCATTATAGTATATTCGATTTTATTTATGGACATAGTTTGATGATTTATGTATTTCGATATATGTATTTCATGATCTTTCGCGCTAAAACAAATGCACGCAGAAAAACACAGAAAACTGAAATATATTGAAATATTTTAATTTAATGAAAGAAATTGGTCAAGTGCATAGAAATGTCGGCATCATAAATTAATGTCGCATTTTAACGTCTTTCGATGTGTAATTTGTGTAATAATGATGTGTAACAATTATATTTCTTTATAATAATATAATTGTCATGGTTCTTTCTTCTAGCTACACGGTTCTAGGCAATTAAAATAATCATCCGCATGAAAGATATTATCATACAATTTAAGAAAGGAAAGAATTTAAATTTATATGGACACGTGGTTTGCTTGACTATACATTTTGCCTCTAAAAAACGTGACACGGTTTGTTAAACTCGTTAATTCGCATCCTACTATCTAACGAATGGCATCTCGCGAGTGGACCATAGTCGCAATGCATTATTGTCAAAAAAGTGCTTCATTGACGTAAATAATATCGGAAACGTAAAAAAAGATATTGTAGCTTTCAGTAATCTATACGTAACGCGATACTTATATATATTCATTTATAATTCAAAATCGTATTCTGCGAAACGATTAGCCGGGTTTTTTTTTTTTTTTTTTTTTTTTCCCCCGAAAGCTTGTAACGTTTCGCAAGTCATCTTATACAGCGCACCTCTAGCAGATCGATAAAAACGAAACATATTTTCTGAAAATTCGTGAAAATCGTAACCTCTTTTACGCTTACTCTATCAAAAATCCTTTAAAGCTACAAACTACTTTTCGCTTACTCTACTATACAATATTGTTTCGTTTTTCAAGGTACATATGACGTATTTTTCTCAAATGTCTCGATCAGTTTCAAGATTACATTAATTATCTTACACTTTATTACATAATTATAATTGTTATATTATCTCTCTCTCTCTCTTCGTTTTGGCACTCGTGTCCTATTCTATTTCTGGGCATCATTACTATTCTCCTCTACATCATCCCCCGTACTATCCTCGTTCTCTGACATATCCTGAACGTAGGACATACCTTGTATCTCACCCGTCTGCATGGCGTCGGTTTCATTTCGACTCGCAAAATCTTCCTCATTCTCTTCCTCAATCTCATAAGCATTCTCTGGATAAATATACTGCGCCACCTCGGCGTTAGAGTCTTCGTTATCGATATCTAACACATTATGTTCTATCAAAATCGGATTACCTTCCGCATCATTAGTCATCATTAACACTGTCCCGTCTAGACTATGTATTTCGTGCACTTGATCTCCACCATCACCATCTCTATCGTCCATCACATTTTCGTCCGCGGAATCTTCCTCATAATCGTCGTCCCCTTCCAAATCATTGATATTCCTCTTAACATATTCCTTATCAAATTCCTCGTTCTTCATTACCATCACATCTCTATCCCCGACATCGGAATTACAATCGCGTTCCTCATCCTCGTCCCACGTCACGGCTACATCGTTGTTATTAGCTGCAAAGAAGTTGGAGGCATTCGAGAGTGCCGTCGTATTTTCCGTATTAGTTTTGATCTCCGTTATCTGGCATCCCTCTATTAATTTGTCCATACTCAGCGATACCATCGGACTAAGCTTATGCCTTGTACGATCCATCGTATTGCTGTGCTCCTCGGATCCTTCATTTTCAGTCAGCAAAGGCATTATCGGACTCAATACAGGTGGTCCATCGTCGTCGTCCACATCATTTTCCTCCTCTTCCTCTTCTTCCCCTTCACCATCAGCGTCGTCTTCACCCTCATCTTGTCCACTCTCAGCTTCGGCCTCGCTTGTACCCTCACCTTCACTTTCATCTTCATCTTCATCTTCATCTTTATCTTCATCTTCATCTTCATCTTCATCTTCATCTTCATCTCCACTTTCACCTTCACCTTCACCTTCACCTTCACCTTCACCTTCACTTTCGCCTTCGCCTTCGCCTTCATCCTCACCGTCAT
>JBCAUJ010000045.1:0-12733 GCA_038406275.1 Cataglyphis albicans
TATATATACAGGGTGTTCCGTAACAACCTTCTGTCCGTAAAATGACGTATTTCTGATACAATTCTAAGACAATTTTTCCTTTACCAAAATTTGAATTGAAGCGTAATTTTTGAGTTACAAACAAAAATAGTAAACCACGCGTCGAGTACACAAGGCAGGCAGTCGCGGCGCGGTGCGGCTGACCATCTGACGTGTGATTACCATTGCATGAGTTGCTAACTATTTTACTTTATAACATAAAATAATGCTTTAAATAAAATTTTGGTAAATAAGAAAATGTCTTAAAATTACATCAGGAATACGTGTTTCTTAAAATAACGTCACCTTAGCAAAAGTTGTTTCGGATTGTAGGCCGTTGGACGCTGCAATCAGCTGTATGGCGATCTTGCGATTGACTGAAACCTTCGCATCGTGAATGCAATATTTTCGAAAAAAAAACGTAATGTATAATACATGCTTTTTAAAATAATAATTATTTATTTATAATTATTTATAATTATTTATTTATAATTATAATTAGAAATAGTTATTATTTATGATAAATAATTAATTTTTTAAATACGTCATTATACGTTTTATGTTTTCTACCGCATTCGCAATACGAAGGTTTTAGAAGATCATTCATCTCATTTCTCGTCAATTACGCGCTACGCGTACATCGCAACTTGCATGGTTACATGTCGCGTTTCTCACAGCACTATGCAACGTAACAATGATCGCGCAGTCTCCGTGATCCATCGCTATAATAATAACCGTGCAGCAGTTAACAATAATACATAGCAATGAAGATTCGCTACGCTGTGAGTGAGCAAGTGAGTGAGTGTGTGACTGAATGAGAGAGTGTATGTGTTTGTGTAAAAGAGAGAAAGAGAGCGAGAAAAAAAGTGTATGTGTACGTGCGTGCGTGTTAAATGTCTGTCCCTCCTTCTCTTGCTCATCCTCTCTCTCTCTCTCTCTCTCTCTCTCTCTCTCTCTCTCTCTCTCTCTCTCTCTCCCCCCTCCCCTCCCTTCCTCTCTCTCTCTCTCTTTCTTTCTTTCTTTTACGCACACACTCTGACATATATATATATCGCGTGTAGCAATCAGCTGATTGCAGCGTCTGGACAGCCGGCGATCCGGAATCCACTTTTGCTAAGGTGACGTTATTTTAAGAAACACGTATTTCTGACATAATTTTAAGACATTTTCTTATTTACCAAAATTTTATTTAAAGTTATTTTATGTTAGAAAATAAAATAGTGTTTCATGCTATGGTAATCACACGTCGGACAGCTACGTCGGGCGCGTCGCGTCGCGCCGCGACTGCCTGCCTTGTGTACTCGACGCGTGATTTGCTAACTATTTTTGCTTGTAACTCAAAAATTACGCTTCAATTCAAATTTTGGTAAAAAAAAAATAGTTTTAGAATTGTATCAGAAATATATCATTTTACGGGCGGACATGTATATATATATATATATATATATATATATATATATATATATCTTAAGTAATAAGCCCCTTGCATATGGTGAACTTGCAATACAAGCGGGCTTGCCGTAAAAAACAAAAGCATAGATCTGGCATAAAGAAACGCGTCAAATGCATTTCTAATCTATCTCAGTTTAAACATTCTACTAGTAAATCAAAACTTCGTATAATATCTTGCAAAAGAGTTTCTTTTTCTCTAATCCTTATAAATTGCCTGAAATTCTCTCATAGATTTCATAAAGACATTCAAAAACATTCGCAAATAAAACTTTGTTAATCGACTTAAAATCGAATAAAATCGACTTAACTAATAATGGTCTCTATTTAATAAGTGACCCTATTGGCCTATTTACTTTTACGCCAGAATTTATATTATTAAACGAATTATATCAAAATATAACATATTTTAAGGAAAGTTATCGACATAATTTAACAATTTCTCCTCGTGATCTAAGCTCCCAATTAAAATATCAATTAACTGAAAATCATTTGAACGTAGACGAATATATTAGATATTTAAATACATAATCGATATCTTTCTTTTATTATAATATTAAAATTCTATTCTTTAAATCTGATTAACTTCGAATTACATATACTTAATTGCGTTCATATCCTTAAAATACCTAGAGAAACTTCCTAGTAACCAACTAGTTCCGCGCTACGTTATTCCCCTAGATCCACTAGGTTAGTCCTAGCTCTCGGGGTCCCTGGAGTATAGCCGGTGGAAGCAGGTTGCCCTAAATAAAAGTAGAGAGCAATCTTTTTCTCACTAACTAAGAGAAAAAGAGGGTCGCTGAGACGTAACATTATACATAAATATTATTATTATTAAACGAATATATTGCAAAACGTCACTATCGATAGTGCATATTAGAATCTAACCAAACATTAAGAGAATAATTTTCATAAATTTTTTTACATGTTTTTTCATAATACACACAATCTTACTTTATATATCTTTTCTCTATGTTAAAATTACTTTGCAACATTATTTTTTAGGCATCAAGCTTAGAATTTAAGTGTGGGATCTGTCAAGTGTTGTAGATAGAAAAGAAATTTTAATCTTGACCGTACTTGCGCAACTCACCATGTTATTAGTCACAAAAAACAGCAAGAGGCTGGAATCTATCTTTTTGAAATCCGCAATGATCTTTTGCGCATGCTTGACGTTCGATGCTCGATACTGCCATTTAAAGGCATCTTTAAAGTTCACTCGCAAGTCTATTCTTAAAGTAATCAGCAAATTAGTTCTAGATCGTTACTGTTGTGTAACTAACAATTTCTAAATAGCGTTTTCTGATTGGTTGGAAGAATTCTCAATTCCATGTGCAATCGATTAATTATTATTAAAAGAGCTAAAGTATATTTAATTTCTAAATTAAATAACCATATGGAACTAGAACGATTAATTAATAACTAAAATAAAAGCAAATGGATTAAATGATTGTTTTATATTCCATAGATGTATTACGGGAACAAAAGCGGTACTTAATTACTAGCTAAAATCAGAAAACAGCCTGAGAGCGATTATCCCAGCGTTTCTCATACGATAGCTTTCGATCCCATATAGCAGTGCCTCTACGCCCATTTTACGACTGCTTTGAATTAGATGGCCAAATACATTTCAGGCAGGATGGAACAGCCGAATGGTTCATTTTCGTGCTACATCCTTTTTAATTTTGATTTGTGCTACATCCATTTTTCGATATTGCCAATAGTGGTAATATATTGATCACTAGACAAAGAAAAATAATTGCACTCATTTTCATCTCTCTTTCATCGCATATGTATGAAGCGTCTATGAAGGCACAAGCAAAACATGTTGAGCACACGAATGCAATTGTTGAAATGAGATAATATCAAACAAAGAGCAACGATCTAAAACTATTAGTCGATAAAATACTTTCTTGTATATTCGCAACTCCTTTATCCCAAAATCAATGGAATGAACTACTATAATTTTGATCTCATTTAAAAAATAATTTAATTCTCTATAACTTTTGTTTCGGTACTTTTTGTTAAAAAATGCATACTTTCCTTGATATTTCTAAAAATGTAAAAGTATTAGTTGAAAAAATACTTTCTTATATGGATAGTCAACAAAGCAACACATCATTAAGTCTAAGTACTCATGTCTTACATATTTTGTATTTGTTCATTCTATTATCTATTATTGTACTATATTATTGATCATCATATAAAATTTAATTGTATTGTATAATTTTAATTATAATTTAAACATATATATATATATATATATATATGTATATATATATTCACATATGTATATACATAAGTATAAAATTTGCAAAAAGTAGATGCTTATTAGCCTTACGTTACTGCTTTCTGTCATGTAAGACCAAACAGCATTTTCAGCCCGTATCTCAGCCGTAAGCGATAAACTAGAGAAACAAGGACAGCATGCGATTGTTGCTCCTTGGTTGCGGTCGGGATGATGCTAGGAATGCTTCGAAGCATTTGATTGACTAATCATGACAAAAAAAGCAAAGATTTCTTTCTTCTGATTGGTTAATAAAATGCTTCGAAACATTTCTAGTATCTTTTCGATCGCAGCCTTTATCTGATATTATCTCATTCCAACAATCGCTTCCCGAATGTCCTGTTCACATCTAGATCGGACGTGAGCAAAAAGACAAAGAAGAAGACAACAATTGCTTCCGTGTGCTCAGTATGACGATGCTTGTGGCTTTATGGGTGCTACACTATATGCAATGAAAGAGAGACAAAAACGTCGCAATCATTTCTCTTTGTCTAACGATCAATGTACCACCATTATCGACAATAGGCGATTTTTGACGATTGTTTGGTACATGTACCAAGGTTGTCATTGGTAGGGGTGGAACTTATTCTGGTACATGTACCAGTAACTAACAACATATACCCTGCTCGGTATAGCGTGTATCAACCGATAAATACCAAAATAATTAGCCACATCTCTACCACAAATTACTAACCACGCGAAAACATTCTGATACACATTGATAAATATACCAAACGATCGTCAAAAATCGCCTATTATCGATAAGTGGATATAGCACAGACATGAACAAAGTTGAAAAATGGACGTAGCACGGAAATGAACCATTCGACTGTTTTATCCTTCCTGGATGTGGCCATGTAATTCCAAGCGACCGTAAAATGGATGTAGAGACGCTGCTGTACGGGACCGAAAGCTATCGTACGAAAACGCCGGGATGGCCTCTCTCAGGCTTCTCTCTGGTAAAATATAGTTTTTAGGTCTGTTCTTTACAGCTGAACTGGCTGCACTAATTCAGAGCTTATCTTTTTCTTTCAAATATGGAAAGAAAAAGATAAACTCTGAACTAGTGCAGCCAGTTTAACTATAAAGAAAAGACTTTAAAAATGGCTGTTGCATTTCGCATTTCCATATAACACATTTTCTAACCAAAATAGTCGTCAACTTTAATTAATAATCGCTTCAATAATCGTTTCGGGGCAGAAGCGACACTTTTTCCAGTTATATTATTTTGTTTTGTGCCAAAACGCGTCGAATGAGCATAACTTTATTGATATTTGAAGTGAGGACGCTAAACTGAATTATTCTATAATTATCTTAAGAATCTATTTGAATTTTTTTTACATCAAAGATTAAGCTTATAAGATAATAGACTATTGTACTCATTTAATCTCGAGGTATTTTATGAAACATTTTCAGAGAGAATAGCGATAAAGGACCTCCTGGTGATCATTTTTGTATTCGTCAAACATGCCTGCCCCATGTGAAGATATTATCGAGGACATTGAAGATTTAATCGCATCGCAAGACATAACACCTAAAGAAAGATATAGCTCGAGGAAACATATCACAATACGACCGAAACGAAGAAAGCAAGCGCAGGAAGAAGTTTTACAGCCCCCTATCTTGTCGAGTATAATACCTGGTACGCAGACGATCTATGTAAAAACATGGGGTTGCACGCACAATAATTCGGATACTGAATACATGGCCGGACAGCTGACAATGTACGGTTACAATTTGTCTGATGATAAGATGAAAGCAGACTTGTGGCTTTTGAATTCTTGCACCGTCAAGAATCCTGCGGAAGATCAGTTCAGAAATGAAATTGAGCATGGCAAGAAAATTGGCAAACATATTGTAGTTGCTGGGTATGTTGACATATTAAAGTATGATGAATAAGAATTAAATTATTACAATTTTAAATTAAGAAAAAATATAAAGGTGAATATACTCACAGATATTTTACTTGAGATTTAAATTAAATTAATATCATCACAGATATTTTACTTGAAAATTAAATTAAAAAATCTTGTAGAAATCTGTTTTTCTTTAAATATATTTTTTTAAACAATTTTATAGAAATGTGTAATGGCATAATATTAATACTGATTTAATAATATATTAGAATAAATAATATTATCCTATCAAATATTATCTTATAATTTTACTTATTTGGAAATTAATATATAATATTTTAGACAATTTTTATTCTTTGAGTTTAAGAATTTCAAACTATACATGAATATTTAATTAAAAACTATACATGAATATATGTATGCATTAATAATAGCAATCAATTTAATAATATAGCAAATATATAATATTAAAAGCTATTACTCAACAGATTATACTAAAATTCTTAATGAAAATTAATATTTACAATTTTAATTTGTATTCAATTTTAAACATATAATTTTATTTACCTTTTCACAGATGTGTACCACAAGGTGCTCCAAAATCTTGCTTTCTACAAGGATTGAGTATAATCGGAGTGCAACAAATTGATCGAGTAGTAGAAGTTGTGGAGGAAACCTTAAAAGGAAATACAGTGAGATTTTTACATCAGAAAAAGAATTCTGGTAAAAAGATGGGTGGTGCTTCGCTGAGCCTTCCAAAAGTGCGGCGTAATCCACTCATCGAGATCATAGCCATCAATACAGGTTGCTTGAATCAATGTACTTATTGTAAAACAAAACACGCGCGAGGAGAACTAGGCAGTTATCATCCGGAAGAGATAGTTGAACGAGCTAAACAGGCTTTTGAAGAGGGTGTGTGCGAGTTGTGGCTCACGTCGGAAGATACAGGTGCCTATGGTAGAGACATTGGTTCTAGTTTGCCGGAATTATTATGGAAATTGATAAATGTGATCCCAGAGGGTTGTATGATGCGTGTAGGCATGACCAATCCACCATATATCCTTGAGCATCTGGATGAGATGGCCAAAATCTTGCGCCATCCCAAAGTCTACAGTTTTTTGCACATTCCGGTGCAATCTGGCAGCGATCAGGTGCTAGCCGATATGAAACGGGAATATACATGCGCTGATTTCGAGCACACGGTGAATTTCCTGAGCGATCGAGTACCAGGTCTAACCATCGCTACGGATATTATTTGCGGGTTTCCTACTGAAACGGAAATGGATTTCGAGCAGACGATGACGCTCTGCCAAAAATATAAGTTTCCGAGTCTCTTCATCAATCAGTTCTTTTCCCGGCCCGGCACACCCGCTGCTAGGATGTCAAAGGTGCCCACACAAGAGGTGAAGATCAGAACTAAAAAGTTATCGGAATTTTTCCAGTCGTATGAACCGTACCAGCATAAAGTGGGACTGTTGCAGAAAGTGTTAGTGACAGAAGTATCACATGATAAACAGCATTATGTAGGCCACAACAAATTCTATGAACAGGTGTTAATTCCCATGAAGGAGAAATACATGGGAAAAATGGTTGACGTGAAAATTATAGAAGCGACAAAGTTCTCCATGAAAGGAGAACCAATTGGAGAAGGTACATCTCCGATACTAAAATCTTCTCTATCGCGAGAAGTAGTTCTCCACAGAGCACTAGACGAAACAAAGCCATCGAGGTATGGAATAGCGACGATTACAGCAATTTTTTTTGCTGTAATAGTTAGGATATTATGGAAATTTCTAACTTAAATATATATATAACTTATTCTAATATGTATAAATATTAATATTATGTATAAATAAATATTATATATACTGAATACATTATACACACATATTACACACAATGTGAAATAAATGCAAAATTTTATGTCTGTAATTTTGTCTGTAATTGAATAGACGTTTCTGAAAATATTTATTTAATAGTAGATATAAATCTTATAATCATTTTTGGGTAAAAAAAGACACGAAATTATACAGAAAATATTATATTTAATCGACAATACAGGAACCTACCCTGAAAGGGGTTTACAACATTCAATTAATTTAACATAGACTCACTATAATTCTCTCGGACACCTCTTTGTATATATTCTCTAGAATCATTTCTAACACGCAAAAAGATTCGGAATTTAAGATATAATAATAATATGCAGAAAAGATTGAGCATTTTTGCATGTTTCATAACGTAGTTTCGAGCAAGTGTTATAAAATACTATATAGTAAGTATTAAAATATGTTTACTCTTATAAAAATATCGAGATTTTCCTTATTATTTATCAATGACGCATTTTATTTGGTATCACTTTTTCCTTGCTAAAAAAATTCTTTTTTTTTAAATATAGCTTAATCTAATAAACGCATTTGATTATTGCCAAAATAATTTTTGAGTATTAAAGATGAAAAAAATTCGATTTCTTATTGCATTAACCTGTGCAAGTTGTAATCGTGAATCAATATCAAAATAATCGCATTTTCCTTATATAAAAATGTTATAATAATACTTTTTAATGGCGCATTCTTGCAAAGCTATAAATTCAATATGTTATAGATTAAAAAATATATTATTGTTTAAAATATGAAATATTATTATTTAAAATATGAAATATAAAATAAAACGCGACAATAATATTCGAGTCTTCGAATTAAAATATCAAATAACGAATTTGATTTAAAGGAGTAATAATATAAAATATTTGAAATAAATAATTTAAAAGATTTTGAGTATCTTTATGCGCCTGTATATGTTCATCATTCGCGTGAATCATGCGTAATCATGATATTATAAGATTTTCTCATTCAGATTATTTCGTGATCAATATTTTTATCAACG
Organism: Cataglyphis albicans; assembly: GCA_038406275.1. NCBI lineage: Eukaryota > Metazoa > Arthropoda > Insecta > Hymenoptera > Formicidae > Cataglyphis > Cataglyphis albicans. Next base: position 8,497 of record JBCAUJ010000045.1, read on the forward strand.
AAGATGCACATGTTTCTACATCTATTTTTATTAGAGAGCATAAAGAGAGCATTAATGAAGCAGATTTATTTGACATTAACAAAACAAATAATAAGATTTTGCTTGTTTTGTTATAGTAAAAAGATAATTTCACTGAAAAAATATTAGCCTAAAATATTTATTCTATGTTAATCTTTTCTTTTCGAAGCACATTTATGAAACGAGATATCTATGAGATATTTGAATTATGTAATATGACAATCGTACTTTTTTATATCATTTTAAGTAGAATGTAGCGTAAATAAAATATCGATCACGAGACTTTGCGCTCGGTACTGACACGAAATATATTACTATTACTTTGCGTTCGATTATTTACATACAGTCTTTTTTTTCGCATATGCACCGGTATAGAAACAACAATACAAACGAGATAAACTAGCGCTTATTTAGAAAGTAGGAAAAAATGTAAAAAGATTTAATTAAAAAGGGAAATTAAAAAAAGAAAAATATACAAACAAAATAAAAGAAAATGAAAATAGAATATGGCACCCCATTGAGGGTTTCACTCGAGGATGAAAGATGCTGAAACACGCTCGATTTTTCTTTCTCTCAGAATTATATCAATTTTTAAAATATGGCAATTCTTATGGCGCAGGGGAGGGTGGGGGGGGGAGAAGGGAAAGTTAATCATGGCACAAATGGTATAATTCTTTGTATCTATTTGACGTCAGAAAATACGGAGCAAAAAGAGGAATGTTTTTTCTTTTTGTTTATAAATATTAAATTTCTCGTTTTCGCATCAAATCTTCAATTAGTTTATCCAATAATCTAAGACGGGAACATTAGAATATGTTTCAATCACATTTGCGGAATGATAATTTCCTTGCATTATACGATTGTCATCATCGAGTGCGCTCCATCTTTTCCGACGACGATCTTTTCTTATTTATTTTCTGCTCTAACTCTAATACTTTCACATACTTGCACTTAGCCTTCTGTTTCTTCTACTGCTATGCAATTTTGATAATACTTCTTGAATGATTCGAACAGGACGATCGGGCATGTAAATATAGGCTTGCATTAGAGAGAGAAGAATGTATGAATATTTACAAAATATCTGTGTAATTAACAATTGAAGAGACAAATTTATAAAAGGGGATAATACCAAGAATAACATAAATTTTAGGAAATTAGTTTTAAGAAAAGTATTTAATTTCTTAAGCTAATTTTTTCATTTGTCGCTATGAGCATTCTATATATGACGAAAGACAATACTGAACATATTTCTTGGACTCATCTCTCAAATAATTGTCAATTTTATCATAATCCGTCCTACTCTTTCATGGATTTGTTAAAATAATTCGACAGAGCAGAAACAAATAAGGAAGGAAATACCCTTTTCGTTCCATAAAAACTTGAAAACGCTCGAAAATTCGAAATCTATGTTTCTAGCATCTCGTGTGAGATGCTGGAAGAATGAGAATCACGTTTCGATGGACGAGTTCGCGCGCCACGATCGTCCCGGCAGTTATCGTATTTTACAATGATTCCCGCGCGCGCGCGCGACAGAGAGAGAGGAGGAGGAGAGAATGAGAAAAGAGCGGTTTCTGCGGACGGGCTTCGGCCGCAAGAAACGCGCGCGGAACCGCGATCGACTTTCCTCGGCTTCATTATGGAACCGAGAGCACCGGGTAAAAAACGGAATATCCGGGCGACGCAAAGTGTTTCACCGGTCCCTCTTACGGGGTTTTATGACCGTTGCTTTTATGATTTCTCATTTCTCTCTCCTCCTTTCGCATTCTCATTCTCTTTCTTTCTTGATTCCTCGCAGGTAACTCCCTTTAATCGCTAATTCCTTGTTTTCTCGCCCCTTCTATTTATCTCTTTCTTTCTCTTTCTCTTTCTCGTCGTTTCCTGCACGTCTCTTTGCAGAGTTTAGAGCAAAGGTTGTTCCGAGGATGGAGGAAGAAGAGGACTGGAGGATCATTCGGTTACACTCCGCTGCCATTATTCCAGAAATTTAGATCATAGTTCGATCATTAATCCACATAAGGCCGATGAATGAGGCAAATTAGGGTGTTCTCCAATTTGATAGCGCTTAAAAATCATGTATAAGCGGAATTTACGACAACGAAATGCACTTGTACATGCCACCTCCCTCTTACAAGATAAAATATTACTGAAAGGCACAATTAAGGTACTTTTTCAAGCTGCAAAAATATATTGATGAATCATAAGGGTGATGCAACCGAATTTATTACGTCGCCCTTGCGCCTCTTTCTATTTGAACAATCATTGAGCTAACAAAAAGTATTAATCGCTTAAATATTAATTTACGTTTAACGTATTCGTATAAAATTACTTTTGATTCTCGACGTCTACAATATATCGCATTTCGCCTATAATACACATTTCCCTCTCGCTGTAGAGCCGATGCGGCTCTATAACTGGACTAGTTTTTCTCTCCCCCGAATGCGATCGAGGTGTAAAATCCGAGGATGTCGATTTATAATCGTCGCAGATTCCGCTTGCTCTGCCTCGAACCGACGATCAGACGTTTATTGTTACGTTTCGTCGGGGTGGCTAATAAAGGCGTTTTGCACGGGCCCGTATGCGGCTTCGACGAGCAGGAGATGCAGAATTCGATGGAGCAGCCTTGCCTCGAGCAGGTTCCCACGTTCTTCTCGCTGTCCACATGGCAGGGAAATCTGCATCTCGGACATGGTAGAAGATACTCGCCACTCGCGAGCGTACGACTAGCCTGAAATAAGAGAGAAAACCTCAGATTAAAAGAGAAATAAAGTAAAATGATGAATAAAATAATATAGTCATAATGTGTCGTAAGAAGAGAATAGGCACGATATATAGAGCATATAATGTAGTTGATAACTTAACATAAAAGATCTCAGTATCTTTGTATATATTTTTCTTAATCTATACATTTTGTGACATTCTTTCAGATACATTGTGTGCATAAAATTTTAAGAAAAGCGAACAAGAAATAATTTCTTGAAAATTTAATGTTACATATCTGTTCTGATTATATTTTACGCTATACATTTTTTTAAGAGGTACACTTTTAATTTATATTTTATCTCAAACAATTCTTATATCAGTCATAATTCGATTAAATTCTGCTTATTTAATATGTGACAATAATAATAATAATTTATAAATTAATAATTTTAGCCAATAAAATGAATAAAATAGAAATCATTAAAATTTTTTAGCCGCATTTTTCGATATACTTATCTACAAAGTAAAGATCTACGCATCGATATAAATCGGAATCGATGATAGTAAAAAATAGAATTTGACAAATATGTACTCGAAGATCTAATATACAAAAGTGTATTTTTTAAATTATGCCACGATATTAATGTAGAAAAGTTAAGAATTTAACCGAATGTTTGTTTCTTTCCCAAAAAAATTATTTGTTGAAAAAATATTTCTAACGCGTATTGCATTTTTAATATCAATGATATATATATATAAATCTTAATTTTTATATGTGAATTTAATAAATTAAGTATCCTATTAAGTATCCTATCTAAAATGACAGAAAAGCTTACAATCTAAGATTTTTGACTAAAAACCTTTTGTAGAAAATCACGCTACATTATAATTAATGTGATTAGCTGCATCAATGTGTTCCTGCTCGGTAAATGATTTATTGTGATAATGCAAAGCGAAAGATGCATTGATGCATGCATCATATTATAATACACGATATGATGTTTAAATAAGACATAAAGATTAAAATGGATAAAAGCATAAAAATAAAAAAGCAAATCTTTATGAAAAAACGTTTTTTTTTTTCATACAAAATCCTTTTTCTCGATTTTTATATTTTAGAAAGTTAAATTAATTTTCCATAAATTATAAATACTTCAAAATTAGAATAAATATATAGAATGCTGATGAAATCAAAGTACAAACATGGAAAAGGATAAATTCTCATATAAAAGTAAGTAAAAAATTTAGAATAAAGATTTCATTTTCGAAAAGATTTTATTAAAAATTGAAAAATTAATAATATATTAAATCCATGATTTCTCTCGTACTCTATATGTATAAATGATATATCACACATAAGTAATATTCCAGTATGCTGATAAAGATTCTTTTCCATAAAAATGTGATAAAAAAATTTTTTTTATACATTTATTTTGTATTTACTTTATAAGTTTATTTTAAAAATTTAATATAATTTTTTCTAATATTTCGTATCTTTCATATTCTATTCATTAAATAT
>JBCAUJ010000045.1:43426-77143 GCA_038406275.1 Cataglyphis albicans
TTTATAAATTATTACATATAACAAAAACATATAATATATGTAATAATATTTATAACAAGATTCGTTAGATCATCTATCGTAAATATGAACACTTATCTATCTGTCTTGATAAGTAATTTTAATGGCGCGCGAGTGTGACATTGTTTTCAAGCAAATTACTACGGCGAAGTCACGCAGATCAAGAAGACGATTATTCTTTGCAATTGAGCCCTGGCACACAACGAACAGCATTTGTGTGTGTTATGTATGATATAGTCGAATAACGGACCGAGCGAGTGACAATGAAATTCGACACGTAGAGAATAAGATGCATTCACGCAGTCCACTTTCTATTCACTCACGCGAATACTCGTTTTGCCATTACATTCTAACACGCGTAATTTGATGCATTTCTTATACTCGTAACATGATCAATTATACGATGAACAATGCAATCGATGATTATCCGGCCAACTACAAAGTCTCTATTTTTTCCGATATCATAAATAAAATATAACAAATTTTTATACTGAAAAATAAAAATTAAACGTATTAAAGTATATAAATAATTTATGCTGTTTAAATTAAATTTCTATCAGCATTATTATTATAAAACTTAAAAAATTATTAAATTTATTATTTTAAAATTATAAGAAATAATTCAATTAATAATTTATCTAAAAATGCGAAAAAGTTTATTAATATATGCAAAATATTACATAAAAAAAATATATATATATTTTTTAATTTATTTCGATTATTTTTTTATTTTTTATCAGTAAAAATCGAGATTTATATCAATATATTCCTAATCATTTTACTCTCTTTTTATATTAATAGAATATATTGTAAATCAATCGTCTATTGTTAATAAAGTATCTCTTATTAATACATTATTAATATATTATTAATACATTATTCAAGATATGTTTATGTTCCAAAATAATTCTTCCATACTTTTTTTATACCATATTGTTTATAATTTTTTGTTGCTTTCATTTAATGATAGAAGGCGAATAAATTTCTTTTCATTTTGACAGCTTACCCTTTCAACACGTAGGATGCAAACAAGTTCGATAAACTACGTCGCGGAAACGTGACCGAGCACGATTCAGGCGTATGTAACAAAGAAGGAAACGGATGCAATGAAGAGGGTTCGTTCCTTGATCGTTCTCTCTCACATGGCCCTTAAGAGTTTGAATTTTTCGTCGCCCAGTTCGAGTGACGAGATGCACGGGTTCTTCTTTCGAGAAGTTACGGCTATCCCATGCCATATCCTTGCTACACACTGTATCCAGATCTTTCGAAGCTAAATGGACGTCCCTTTACCAGCTGCTCGATATCCCAAAATCCATGATATTGAAAAACCTTGATTTGATCAGTTTCATAGAACGTGATAAAAATATGTAGACAGATTTTTCGTTATGATCTTACAAATATTTAATAGTTCCATTTGAGCTTCTCCTTGAGCTCTTTTCACAAATAAATTTTCTTTTTTATCGACAATAAAGCAAATTATAAAAGTTTTATACAGGCTTATAAATACATTTAAAAGTATTTCATATTCTGTCTTGTATAATTCTGTCTAATTCAGTATTTATAATTTTTCAATAATTATTTATATACTTAAACAAAAATAATTACAGGTTATTTAATTCACATAATAAGTATTATATGTAATACAATAAAAGAAATACAGTAATATTACATAGTAATAGTAGTTCTTTTACTAACATGTAATATTGCACAATTTTTATTAATAGAATTGTATTCCTGTATATAACGTTTTCTCTTTGCATTTCAAATTATAGAATATATCATAGTTTTCTTCTTTTTCCTCCAAAATATTAACATAAATAATATAATAGATAACACAAAAGAAAAGGTGTATCAATAAAACCATATCATCTTTTTTTGTATTATTATTCTTATATTTGTATAAACTATTTTTATTCTATCAAAGTCGGTTAGAAAAAAATCTACATTTCTCTAATATAATTTTATTCTTTAATATAATTTTTAATTTAATTTGAATCTTTTGTTAAAAATTTTTTTTATTTTTATTATTCTCATTTTTTTTCAACAAATAGCATTCTTCTCCAAATATGTCGTATATTTTTCTCGTTATCTCGTGTCTTCTGTTCACTTATCCTTTCAATCAGCAAAAAATTGAACATTTACACATTGTTCCGACATATGTCAACAATCGGCTACTTTCTTTCAGGGAAAGGGAACCACGGAACGATGAGCACTTGTGCCTCCTTATAAAAGAATCGCACGCTTGAGACACTTTAATATCAGTACCTGCATATCCGTACAGATTAACGAAGCGAGGAAAGGCGGCTGCATCAGCGACAGCTGCGCAAGCATTATTTCAGTACGTAAACTATCCGTCATTTCAAACTATAAGAATCTAGATGTACTAACAATAAGTCTTGAATGTACTTGTAGCACTTTTTAATAATCATTGCAATTATTTCATTGTATTGTATTATTTTACCAATTTACTCTTTATATATAATTCAAAGATTTTTTAAACTTGTACATTTAAATAAACAAAAAATTAATTATGTAAATATAGAAAGATATTAAAATATTAATTATGTAATTAATTATGTAAATATAGAAAGAAAAAATAAGCCCCATAATATTTTATGACTCGAAGAACAAGTGTAACGTGCTGAAGTAAATATTACTAAATACAAATATTAATAAAAATTTATGTATCATATTTGTGTGTAGCGCTATTTCTTTTATTTCTTTAATGTTATCATTCTGAGAAGAAATTGATATTTAGCATATTATTGATATATAGCAACAGATATTGAATTTTCACAGTAAATAAAGTAAGTATTCTTTATGGCATTTCTCACTTTGAGAACTTACCACAAGCGTTATAAAGAAGACCCTATTCATTATTTTCCCTTCGTTATCATAGTCTGCATTCCCGATTAGCTTTAGACGAAGCGTTAGAACGTTATCTACGGAGCGGTCGTCCTTTAATGCTTAATTTATTATTGGCAGGCTCAAAGAGCGCCTATCTTGAAATAGTTTACTAATGCGGGAATCTTATCTAGTCTTGCGACAGGTGCGATCGGCATATATTTGTCCTTTTTACGAGTTTATATATCTAACATAACACCATCCGTCACCTCACTGTCAATTATGTACCGAGTATTTACGAGAAGTGTCATCGTTTGCAATCATTAATAATTCTACTTGTCAAAATATTCAAATTACTAATAAGCACGAATAAAGTGTTCACAAAAGTAACTCTTATCGATGAACGTGTGCCATGCAGAGATTTGTCATACTGATATATTACATAAAATGCATAAGTAATATATATTCAATGCCTTTTTTTATGTCAAATGTGATCGACTGTATAAATTTCGTATAATTGTCAATATAATGTTTATGTAATCAATTTTGGAATATTGATTGACAAATTTTATTCTCTCTCTCTCTCCCTCCCCCTCTCTCTTTTATATCTTGTACATTTAATATAAAATAAAATAAAATAATTATTTACATGTTCCCCCACTCCTCCCAAGTTTAAAATTGATACAATTAGTATATATATATTTTTTATATCAAAAATTATATCAATTTCTTTATATTAAAAATCATTAAAATATAAAATTATGACTATATATATATATTTCTAATTTTTATTTGGAGATATATAGATTATTTTAGAAATATTTCTACAAACTTCGGGGATGAGTTCTCCAAAAACAAGAAAAAAATGTTCTTAAGATTATGGAAGTCCTTAAAGTTTATGGAGGTATTTCTGAAACATCTTGTAATTTATCAATATAATGCGTGCTCTAAATATATATATTAATACACTATATAATACATTGAAATAATATTAGATATATTAGAATAAATAGAAGAGTAATTATTTAATGAAAAATTTTTCATTAAATAATCATATCTATTACATGCACAGTCGTAGTATTAATATCTCGTAATTAGCGCACACTACCGATTCGCGTTCCAATGTGGCAAATTACTCCTTGCAGAAATCCTTGATTGCACGGTGCGAATATACGATGGTGCAATCCATCGTGTAATTTAATGCACTTATCGATGTATCGAGACACGAGCTGGTATTTTTGCCCATGCATGGTACGGCTTTGGGAAGATCCATGAGACCAAAGGGTTCATGTAATCATAAGTCTGCTCTCATCTTTGGGCGGATACCTTTCAGCTTTTCTTTCTTCTTGTTAAATCGCGTAAATAATTATCTGCACGAGATCAACCTTAATCAACTTAATCTAACCATCAACCACAGCCAAAATATGTTAAAAATATTTTTAAATTACAAATTGTGCCAATCATATAGAAATTTTATAGCTTTAGCAATATAAAATAAATGTAATTGCATTTTCATTGTAATTTTTTCATTTTATTATTAACAATTGAGTAAAAAATCAAATTTATATAACATATTATATAACATTCTTATTTTCAATCTCAAAATACAAAATCATTTCTAAAATAAATATAAATAAATATAAAGTGAAATTAAAATGTAATTTCATTAAAAGTTTTCTTCCTATTTTTAAGTTAACTTTTCAGGAATATTTTTATGTTACAAAGATTATTGTATGCGCGATATAGATTGAATGCAAATATTTATCAATAAAAAATATTAAATATTTTGTTAATTTTATTCATGTTTTTTGGGGGGGAAAAATTATTAGTATGTTTAATTCACATAAATTTTTTTCACCTTTTCCGCAGTAATAAATAATAGTCACCGAGTTACAACACACATTGAAATGTACATACATGTGCCACAATTCGCAGAAGCTGCGAATCTTTAAAAGGAGCCATTGTCGAGAGGTAAAAACATAAGGTAGTCGGGCATTCGCTTTAACGTATTTATCGGGACGACGAGTGGAGGATCATCATGGAACCGGGAGGTTTGTTCGCTACCTGCGACACGTTGCACACATGCCGATCTTAAAAATCTTATACATGGTGAGCGTATGTGCGAGTGCACGAGAAAGAGAGAGAAAAGGAATTAGGAGGGTAAAAGAAGGAGAAATCGCAATACTGATAACTATCAATCGCGCGATCCCGAATTCGTATCAAACACGAACGAAGATGAACGACAAAGCCTAACGTATTGTCAGAGGAATATTTTTCGGATTCTAAGAACAAGAATATATAAGATAAAAGAGAATATATATTTCGTGAAGAATGTTTAGTATTCCACAAAATTTAAGTTTTTTTTGGTGTCTAAGGCGCGACAAAAAATATTACAAAAAAATATGTTATGTATTTATTTAATAGTTTTTATATTTATTTAAGATTAATCTCTCTCTTTTACTTTTAAAAACAAAATTTTAAAAAAAATGGAAAAAATATAAATTATAACAATATATATATATATATATATATATATATATATATATATATATACAAACTTTATAAGAATTTAATAGAATTATAATCAAAAAATATATGTATCTGATCTGCCATTATAATTTTTTCTTAAACTTTAAAAAAAAATATACAAAATATATATAAAATATATAGAAAAATTCAAAAATATAAAAATATATACATATATATAGACATATATACATATGTATACAAAATAAATACATAATAGAAGAAAAAAAAAAATAAATAAAAATAGGTTGTTAAAGAAAAGAAATTTAAATGCAAATAATCTTTACATACAGGAAAATCAGACAGTTCGTCAATTCCAAGGATTAATTGTCCCGTAAACGAAACAAAATTAGTCCAAAATTAACAATGCAAATAACTTGGGCATTGTCGCGTGCCACGCGTATTTCACACGATGACGGTACGCGTGGCTTACTCGCGCGTACTATTTTACTCCATGTATAAAACGGTCTTTCTGCTGTCCGTTGTCGGACTGCTTTACGCTCCGCGAAGCATGCAGTGAGAAAGAGAATGAGAAAGGGAAAGAGAGAGAAATGATCGGAACCCGGTGCACCTGGCCAGGTGCTACATAGCAGTGGGTCAATATGAACATATGACGATACTACCGCGAGACCGTTGCGCGAGAAAATAAAACGTACAATAATAATGAATAAACAGACTAAAATTTCTATCTCATTCGCGTTTCCGGCTCGTTAAAATAATCGTATGTATATTCAATACGTATATAATACGAGCTTGCTAAGTACTCCGAAATCGTTTGAGAAATAACACAAGCCAAGAAATAGAAAAGAAAGTTTCTAAAGTTTTGTAATTGTCAAACATAAAATTTTTCAATCGCATGCACAAAAAATGTCATCAAAAATATCATTAACATAATTCATATATAATACTCTATATTTCATTATTATATTATATAAGGTAAGTCTTGTAAGTCTTAACAGGTAAATATTCAACATAAACAAAAAATTAGAAAAGCATTTTGTAGCTTGAAGTTTCAGCTTTAACACGCTATATATCGATAGATTAAAATTTTTTTATCTATCTTGTTCTGTACTTAAAAAAAGTATACATTGTTTCGTTCCTTAAAATGATATATTTTTGATAATATATATAAAAATTATCGAGATACCAAAGATGTTTATTTGAATTCGCTCACTCTGAAAATGTCATGAAAAATATAGATTTCCATTTAAAAAAAAAAATTAAATTAAATTAAAAATTAAATTGATCTTCATCTGACTTTAAATAGACATCTCAAGATCAAACAAGGTCATCATTGCATGTTGCTCTTTAGATCGTACAACTTTTATTTGCAAAGTTTTTTTTGTAAAATCGCACATTTTCGAAATATTTGCCTGTTAAGATTAAAAAGAGTCACTCTGTATATATATTATATATATTATATAAGCACTTTCAAATATCTTTCAAGAGAAATTTTCCTTGTTTTTGAAACGTGCATAAAAAACTATTATCAAATACATAAAATTATTTTTCAAATTTAGCGCTTGATGTGGATCATTAGAAATTCTCAAAAAACCTATTTCTTTGAAAATGTATTCTTATTGTTGCGATCCAAATTATACGACGCTGGAGAACCAGTCAGTCGTCTTGATGTCAATTTTTCTCTTTCCAAATCCGAAACAGAAGACTCGCTCGACCGGATTCTAACGCGATCTCTGTAAAATTGTCAAGATACCCACCGGAAAAAGGGACTGTACGAGGAGTGTCTCTTTCACAGGAAGCACCCGCACCTGACGCGGTCAACAACGTTAGACAGCTACTCAACGAACCCTTCATAGCCGTTGCTAATTAAGGAACAATTCCTTCCTTCCTTTCTTTGAAAACCGCCCTTTCTTCTTGCGGGACTATCTTCGTCTTCCGGTTCGTTGGGAAATTAATTCCCCCGAATCACGATAAAAAAAGCAAACGTTACTAGCCGGAAACGCGATTTTATTATTTTGTCATAAAAATTTTAAATGTTATTTTAAAATCTTTTTAAAAATGAAATGAATGAATTTTTAATTAAATTTAAATAAATTTTAAATTATTTTAAAAATTTTTTTAAATATATTTCTTTATTCCTTTATAAAAATAAGAAGTAAAATTGATTTAATAAATAAAATTTAAATCGATTAAAATTACAAATAAAAAAAAAATATATATATATCTAAGCTTTTCGAAGGACTGATATTCTTATTATAGCGGAATTAAATTAGTAAATATTTTGCGTTTTTAGTCGTCCAGTTACTTAATAATGAGTCGCTGATAGAACGATCAAGATACGAATGTTTGCACATTCGATCTCATGAACGGCTCACCATAAACGGCGCCGAAGAAATCAGATATATGCATGGACTCAGTGAAACAAAAACGCTCTCGGATTTCCTTACTATCGATTTTGTATGACAATCTAATATCGACTATCAATGTAATATACAGGGTGTCCGACAATTTTTGCCTGGTAATGATGCGCCGCTGTAGCGGCGGAGCACTCTTGCGCACTATCAGACGCGCGGCTCACCGACATGCGCCCGGAAAAAAAGATCGGCGATAATTGGCCAGACTTTACTTAATAATAACTCTTTTATTAAGCGTTATGAAAAAGCATTATAGAAAAAAATGATACAAGATTTTTCTTTTCAATTTGACCCAATCCACCTTAATACTTCGGTTATATCAAAAATTACCGGACACCCTGTATAATTGTTTTATGAAAAGTACCAATATTTTCGCAATTTAAAGATATAATATTTAAAGGGGATTTAAACCAGTATAAAAACTTAAAAAAGGTTAATTTTAATGAAATTTTGTTTGGCAAATAATCTTTTTTTCCAAAAGTATCGACAAAGTATCAAAAGTACATAATTTGAACTACTTTTTATGGAATTTTCGTTAAAAAATATTAATATTTATAGATATAATAGCCAATAGTGTAAACTACCTTAAAAAAAAACTATCCTAAAAAAACAGGCACATGCGTAGCGAGCCAACGAAAGCTTTGGAAAAAAAAATTAATGTTTTCTTAAAATATAAACAATAGCTTCAGTTGCACGAATAGATTAAAAAAAAAATAATTTATATAATTATAAAATGGTGAATTTTTGAAGGAAAAAATTCCAAAATCAATCAGACAATGACCTCTGTTTTTTAACATAAAAAAAATTATATAATCGAAAATTCCATACATACAAATAAAGCTTGTATCAATAATAACTCTTTTACTAAGCGTTATAGAAAAAAATGGTACAGGACTTTTCTCCTTAGTAGTGTGCTCTACATGCACACGACTAGTGATGCAATTGACGCTAGACACTCTGTATATACAAGGTGTCCTAGATATATAGTAAAATATGTCAGATAAAGATACAAAATAACTCAAAAAATTCTTAATGAAAAAATGCTCTATTACAGTGTTTTGAAAAGCTCTCGACATAAGCTATAAGAATATGCAATAAAAAATAGGGGATTCCATTTAAGAAATTAAAGATGTCCTTGACTTGACCTTAACGATGCCATCCAAGGTCAAACCAATGACACCATCTTATGTTCCCCTCAAAACCATACAATTTTTGTTCAAAACGTTTTTCTTTAAAATGCTTAGTTTTTGAAAGAAAAGAGGTGTACGGGTCTAAGATACCTGTATATATATATAATCTTTTTTTAAGAGCTTTTGTTGTCCTACTAAGCCCATTTTTTTAAGACACAATATAGGCTATTGTAGCTATAAATATTAATATTTGTTAACGGAAATTTCACAAAAAGTGATTCAAATTATATACTTAATAACGTGATTTGAAAAAAAAATAATTATTTACAAAATAAAATCAGTAAAAATAGCCTTTTTTTGCCCTTGGTTTCCCCTCCTTAAACAAAGCACTGGACTGTGTGGAATTATAGAATATAAAATGGAATATAAACATAATCGTAAAAAATCATCAATTATATATATAATTCCAAGCTTACAATAGCGCATTTAGATAATATTAATATTTCCATTTGCACGTAATAATTTCACAAGTTTTGTGGTTCAAAATATTTCTCGTTTTGTATACTCGCATTACACGCTCGTGGTTTGAATTGTCTCGCACTGTCGTAAAGACTAAAGGGCTCTCTACCCGCCCTTTGTTTTAGTACCAGATACTATAATATATTCGCATTGTTTCTCTGTGGCCGGTATTCGCCTCAGGCGATTTGCGATCCAGAAAAGAAACGAGCGTTAGCACGGTTCTCTCTGGATGTGCAGGAGGAAAGACGGACTCTCTTGCTCTGATGTATCGCCCGCCAGACTCAATTTTGGTGAGAGGGAGCACTAAAACTACATTGCATATCCTTTCGCGAACGTTAACGTCGATTTTTCTTTGCAATGTGCCGCGACTCGAATTTATTTACAATCCGACCGCCTTCTTGTATCGCAATTTTTTACGTCACCTTCCCGCATACTATCTCGCCATTTTTTAAAAAATTCGATTACGGGCGCTTATTTTTACTTCATCCTATTTTGAACAAGGTTACTTGTTCGAGCCTAGAGAAAAAAAAAAAAATAAATTCTAGCCATTTAGATAACTCGATATTAATTAATGCTTATTCTGTGGACGATTATAACTTTTTATGCAATTTTTCCAAACACAAATTGGCAGTTATCAAAGTTATCAAATTAATAATGCCTTGAAACGTAATTTCACGATGAAAATTTACGACTGTAATATTTTACGCCTTAATTATTTATCGTATTTCGAAAAGATATTGTCTCCCGTAATTTTAACATTCAATCAATAATAACAAGCTTTTACAAGCCGTCTGATGATCAGAATGCAATGCGCGTGCATAGGGTAGACAATGAATGTTTTATCGTTGTCGAGCTTTCCGCAACGATAAAGAATGGCGATGTGGACGTGTGCTCAGCACCGACTTTGACATGAGCGCGAACACCGGAGTCTCACTATCGTTCCATGCGAGTAACAAAGAATCTCTAGGTATGCCACTTGCATCCGCTATCGCAATCTAATGCGAAGAGGAATGCATAGGACGTTTAACGAGAGAAAGAGAGAGGGGGGGGGGGGAAGGGAGAAAGTGGCGGGGAATGGCTGGCGGCAGGCAGGTAGCCTCGGCGACGACGGGAACAAGAAAGCACGTACATCACTGTCACTGATTCTTCACGCTGCTCGTCTGACTGATTTCCGCGAGTAAATCATCGCGTTTGTCCCGCCGCTTTGGCTCGAAGGGCGAGCGCGCGCGCGCGCACGCGAGTTTATGAAGATTTAGCGGAACTGTACGTGGGAATGTAATGGGAACATTTGCGCGGAAATGACACAACATGCCACAGGATATCCATAAACATTACATAAAGTTTGAACCTGTCGTAATCTCTCTCGCGGTATTATGGAGATGCGTGTTTTACAAGAAAATTCCGAAATCTAAGATATATAAGAAATATTAAATATGTGTTTGTTTTAAGATTTTTCTAACGCGAACATCCTTTAATAACGCAATAAAATATCCCAATATAATTTATACAATATTTATACAATTTTTATATGTATATTTTTACAATTTTGTCAAAAAAAAAAAAAAAAATTAATTTTTTCGATTCATCTATTAACTACATTAAATTTGAGAATTTAATATTTAATAATTTAATATTGTTAAATTTTTCAATCATTACGCATATTGTATTGTAATTTTTTATTGTATTGCAGATTATACAAAATATTTTTTTTTTTTTTTTTTTTTTTCAATTTCATTAAATGTAGCCTTTCTTACCGCACCAAAAATCAGAATATGAATTTCAATTACCGTGTACCATAAAATTATATAAAACAGGCAGAGTCTCATCATCGAAGAACGAACATCCGTCAAATTCTGCACATTGACGGACCTCGCTTATCTCTCTGGCCTTAACGATCTACGAAGCAATTATCCCTCGCGGCGGCTCAAAGCCGATATAACAATAAATCAATGTCAAAATAATGATCTCACAATCAAAACAATTACCCGACCGCGATTCGATTCCGCGTGCGCGAACTACGCGGATACCAATTTAAAGTGAAAAGGAAATCACGAGACTACCGGCCTATCGATTATATAGCTGCTTGGTAATTAGCTGTCGTGTTTCTGCTCTCGCGAGAATTATGAGCGCCGAAACGACAACTCAAATGGGCATTCTTAATTATGAATTTAGGTGGCTGACGCAATGTGTTAACGCAACCATTCGAATCATCGATACGGTCACTATTTCATATATAATCTAATAAAGCAAACGGTCGTGTGCTATATGACTTAACTATTAATCAATTAATTAAATGCATCATGATCAAGAGACGCATAATGAAGAAGTATATTTGCTATCGTCATTAAAATACCGCGCATTATGCACGTAACATGATTGTCTGATTTTGAGTTTTATCATCTGATAAATAAGGAATTAATTAAAAAAAAAAAAAAAAAAACACGGTATAGAAATCCATTCGATAATTGAAACAAATTTTTTATTTTTTCTGTTAATAAAAAATGGATTATTTTTTCGTAAGACAATTAAACGCATATAATAATCTGCGTGTACGTTTTATGTATATGCGCACTCATATTAAATTATATCAAATTATTTTAAGAAAGAAATTAGCTTTCTTATGTTATTTTCATAATATTATATTTCATTATAATTATTTATTTATATATATATATATATACACACATATATATACATATAAATATAAATATATAATATAATACATATAAATATATAATATATAATTTAATATGTATTAAATAATCAAATAATAAAATAACAATAATAATAATAACAATAATAATAATAATAATAATAATAATAATAATAATAATAATATTGCTGAGAATATAAACGTGACTTTCTCGATAAAAGTCGTTATTCATGCATCTCGCTATTGTAAATTATCATTATTTAATTAAAAAGATACGTATCATATTAAAGATATCTCGTTGGATACCAGTGCATATTCTGGCTGTTACGAGATAAACACGACGAATATGATTCTCGACGGAATGTAACGTGCATTACTAGCTCTCGCGGGTGTCAAACACCCGAGAATCCTGAGAAATTAGTGCACATAGTTCTTTGAAGCTCTGAATACATTTTTACATCAGTCATAAACTTTATCGTGACTTATTTTCTCACAACTACATTCTATCACAAAATTTGTTGGGGAAGATCATTTTTTTTTCAAAAAATTGCATTATAATTTCTGATATATTCGATAAATTTTAACATTCAAATATAAGATAATATAAATACAAACTGGTATTTTTAAAATAACATAATTTGAAAATTCAATAAACATGTTTGGAATAGAATTTCTATAGATATTTTCCAATAATATTTTTCAATAATATTTATTAATACAATTTCTCGCTATTAATTATTAAGTAAATCGAGTAAATTTTTTTATCCCTAGCCCAGATACTTTAATATAAAAATAATGAGATTTATATGTAAATTCATTCTTCTTACCTTGACGAAGGAGTGAAACTTGACTTTGCTCGGCGAGACAGGTGGGCTGTTCGGCGGTCTCGGTTGTGCCGGAACGTGCAGCAAATTCTGTACATCCACCAGGAATCCCTTCCTGACGTAATGCCTGCTCTTAGGACTCGTTTGTATATCCTCCTCGCGTTTCGCCTTCTTCATCGTTATCGTCATCCTCAGATTCTCCTTGATATTTTGCTTGCGCAGAATGTAACTCATCCTTCTCCCATTGGCACAAAAATCGCTCTCGCAGATTCTCCTCCAAGCTGCGGACACCATGCTGACCGAACACAGATCCGCAGGCCCGAGATAAGATAAAATTTTCGATACCAAATTCAAGTGATTGCTCTCCTCTCCCAGGAGGAACAAAAAATCCACCCTTTCCCTTCCCGTACAATCCAAAGTAGCTCTACGATTGCTCCGCAGCGATACGCCACGGTGACTGAAATCCAGCCTCTTAGGTTTGATTTCGGATATAACAGCCAAATCTGTGATACACAATTTACTCAATTTCCGATTCTCCACCGACGTGATTACGGGACTGAATCTTCTGCGTGCCGGTGAGATTATAATCCGCGGTATCACTTTGAGTCTTGGCGGTGTTGTGACCTGCGACTTATTTTCCGTTGTACGGACTAGTTTCATTTCCACATCTTCCTGAAGGGGCTCCGAGGCGACGTAAGACGAGGAGGGCACCGCCGGCGACGGAGGTGGTGACAAGATTTGAAAATCCTTGGACGCAGGAGTGATGAGTACCGTGCTTCTCCAATTCCTTCTGTTCTTGATCCCGATAATCTCGGCGCACTTATTATCCGCGCAGCTCGGCGTAGAGTGCACCAGACTGAGACTTTGGTTGACATTCGTGCAGGACGGTTCCAGCCCCGACTCTTGTCCGGAACTCTCGGAGATGAGATAGTCGGATTCCGAGGCGTTCAACGTGTGATTGAGCTTGGTGCGGTGTCTTTGCACCTTTTCGCATTGAAACGGATCCGCACGGAACCTGAAGTGCTTCTTGGCGGATAATAACGCGCCGGAGGACGATCGTGTCCTGTAGCCGCTTATCACCGCCGAGGTGCAACCGCTGGTATGCGGCGTCAGAATGGACAGGTAACCGCTGTCGACGCTGTCGTGGGAACTGTGCCTGCTGGTGTCGACGGAAATATGTGGCGTCTGACACGACGCGATGTGCATGCTCTCGACTTCCTCCATCGTGCTCGATGGGACGACGCCGTTTTTACCTGCCTCGAAATGAAAATCCGGCTTTCCGTGATGCAGCTACCTTACTTTCCGCTCGACGCCACGCGAACGATGCGGGAAAAGTGACATATCAAATGATACACGATTCGTGAGTTGGCATCGATAAAATTACACAAAATTTGTTATGTTACGTTCCGGATTCTAATCAAACAACACATACAAAGGTCACTTTACTATCTGTATCAGGCCATCGGCAAATAAAGATAACAGTCTCACACGTGTTTATTAACTTTAACTACTTTTTAACTAGTTTACTTAACTGTTGACTTTTGTTTATGGCATCTGAGGTATAATATATGAAAACAATCACACTGAGACAACACACTTCCGTCCTTATCAAGCTGACGTGACAAACATACAATTACAAGTTTCTAACGCATTAGCATATCGATATCTCCACTAAATCTCGGAAACGTAAATGTTATTTCGTCCTCGAAACGTCACCGAGCGAGGGATTTTTTTCGGCATCGACCAAACAAATGTCATATCGCGGCACTGATCGTCGTTGATCGTTTTCCGTTTATCGCGTCCCCGACGAAGTGAACTTACGCCGCGAAGTTCGACGAAAGCGGATTCGTCGCGCGCCGCTTGACGTTTCGATAATGTTGACACGCAACTCTCACATCGCTTCACACTCTACTCACGTGTGCGTCGCGCGGGAAACGCTTACTTCGCATCTGCCGTGCCTTCCCCCCCTCCTCTCCTTCTTCCTCGCCCCTTCTGCCGCTCTCCAATAGCGCCGGCCGTAAGCTCATGGAGAAAGGTTACCCTCTGCGCGCTTCGTAAATAAGAGGCTTGCCATCCCGACCGGCTTTCACCGCGATCGACATTCACGCGCACTTATTTCGCGACTCGAATGTGTCGCGCGAACATCCGACCGACTTTCACTCTCAAAACAAACGTACCTTACTCTCGGTTAATTGTCACTAAAAAACAATCAGGGGTGAGCGGCTCGGGGAAACATGCGCAAGCAGCCCTCCCTTCGAGCGTCCATGTGCCGCGGCGTTCTACCGACACATTGAGAGCAAAACGTTCATGTATTTCGTTCCTACACCACGCACGCCTCCCCTCCCTCCCCTCCACGCAACGCTAACCGGCCAATCGTGCGCGTCGCCTCGTCCCGCCGTTCGTTGCCAAGTGGCCTTATTGGCTGAGTGTCCCGGATGCTGGAAAGGCGCGCGCGGGCTTTTGTTGCCGGGGAGATTTTCCCGTTCGCCCTCTCGAATTTTCGTGCGACGCATGTGCGCAGTACACGCCGTATATTGGGGTGCACATCCGGCGTTACAAATACTTCTCCGTCACCAATCAAAGCAGCGATGTTAGTTTTTTCTCTAGGAAAATGTGAAGAAATTCGCCATTTCTATGGCAAAATTTTTCACGTTTTCGCGTTTTCGTCTTAGGAGAAGAATTACATGTTTGCTGCCTACAATTTGATTAATTAAATAATTTGTTTGAATTTTGACGCACGTGCAATACCATTTGAATGATCAAAAATGTTAATTACTAAAATATATGTATCTCATATTTATATCGCGAAAATTAAGAGATAAAATTGAAAAGAAAGGAATATTAGTGAAATCTTAATAATTGATATTAAATGTATTGGAACGACTTTTTTTATAAAACATTCAGAGAAACTGTATCTCATGATGTGTTTAAAATAAGAGACGATAATATCATTTTTAGCTTGTAAATGGCTCTTTTTTAAAAATATAAGCAGCAGAAATAAAGTGTTTCAATCATTTTGGCTGCGATCGGGAAGATGCTAGAAATGCTTCGAAGCATTTGATTGACCAATCAGGACAAAAAGAACAAAGATTTGTTTATTCTGATTGGTTAACGTAATGCTTCGAAGCATTCTTAGCGTCTTCCCGACCGCAGCCTTAATCATTGCGTAACGCTGCACTAACGTCATCTACTAATATTTTATGTACTGATAATACAGATTTCTGCTATTTCGTTTTGAGAGAGCAACTCGAATAGTATTCTCCAAAACTGCGTTCAAAATCTACCGTAAGAAAAATAGTGTTTAACTGACCAATCAGAAATTAGAACAAAGAAATCTTTGCTCTATTTTATTTGACGATAGATTCTCAATGCCGGGAAATTTTTCCGATTTCGAACATTTTAGACATAAGATTTTAGTTTACATTGTTGTTATCTGTCTTCCTCTTTATTTGATTTATATTTTACCTTATTTTCCTTCTTTTCGAGAAAGGTGCGTTTGGATGACTAGCATCTCTTTCTAGTGCCTGATTTGTTTATGGCATGTCACGTGACATCTATGGACCAGGTAATATTAGAAAGAGATGCGGTCTAAACGCATCTCTCTCTCTCGGCGAAATAGTGAACAGTCCAAAGCCCAAACAAAGAATTGATCAGTCCAGTTTCAGTTCCAGTACGCGTAGAGTTGCGTTGCTAATTCGGTGCTGTTTGAATTATAAAGAAAAAGAAGAAAAGTATTGCAACTGGAAAATGGAATCTAGCAAATCTGAATCTACACAAAAACCGACTATGGTGTATATTTGCGGAGGTAAAGCCATACACATGTTTAATTTTATTTCTTAATCTCTCTCTTTCATAAATAAAGTTTTAACCCTAATCCCTCCAGTCATGCTTTTCGTGTCCCACGCGTTTTAAGACAAGTCGTAAGTGCATTTTTTAACATTTAATTGTTATAAAAAAATATTTAAATAAGTAATTTCCAAATTTTTTTTATATTGATTTTTAGTCGAAGATATAAAGATATTATAATAATTTTTGGGGAAGTTTTCAAAGCTATTAACATATACTGAAAAACGCGTGGGACACGAAAGGGCATGGTTAGAGGGATTAGGTTGCAAAAAAGGATTAGAGGGATTAGGGTTAATATTGATATTTGATATATATAATATATATTTTTATAAACGTATATTTTTATAATTAATTTTTTTATTAAAGATTTTATAAATTATATCAATTGTTTCTCGTTGAAGTTGATAATATTGTATTCACAATTTCTTTAAGAATTATTTGAAATTTTTAGAACATTATGCATCTAATAATTATATAGAATGTGTGGATATTGATATATCAAAAACAATTATTTCTGTTTGTATTGTATTTATATAATCAAGTTTAAAATTTGTTATTTTAGAATGTCATCACGATAATGAAATACGATCCAGAGATCCTATTCGATGCAGGGAATGTGGATATCGAATTATGTACAAAAAGCGCACTAAAAGACGTATCCTTTTTCATATTTTCTAAGTTCATTTAATAATAATTAAATTACTATAATCCCAAACCTATCGAAAAATTTTCCTTAATTGTACTTTTAGTCGTTGTGTTTGATGCACGATAAGCACGTAACAATGTGCGATGTGATGTCCAAATTTATAACTATTAATGTAAAATTATTTATTATCATGTTAAGGATTGCTTAATTTTTAATAAAAAATACAGTTTTATCGCAAATTAACTTTTTATTCCTGTCCCACATTGCCTCTGTTCCTAGAGTTGTACTTTTGTTCTTGTAAAATCATTGTACAAAGTCATTTTCATATTCATGAACTTTTCTTTGTACAATTTACGTTACAATCTCTAGACCAATAGATAGTTATATCATTACTTAATAAAATCTATATCTATTTATGTATTAATTCAAAGATAATATATAAAACTCTCTTTCAGCAATGTTTTTTCTTTTATTTACAATAAATAAAAATTATATATTCTCATCAGTAGTTTAACAGAATTCACAGAATCAGAAAAAAATGTAACGATGACACCGACAAAACATATTGGCATTCATAAAATCCATTTGCTACCTTACTCAAGTATACGCTTATAAAATTATCATTCCGGTCCCATTATCTGATATTGATAGGCAAAAGAGCCCAATGCTGTTGGATTGAAATAAAAGTTTTTATCATAAAGTTGCTCAAACCACAGATGATTTGTTGAAGCAGCTGCAAAGAAGCACATGACATTTTACGCGTGCATTAAAGATGATGAATTATTTTCTTTTCACATCCCTTTCTCTCTTTCTTTTTCTTTCTTGCGCGCGCGGGGAAGAACATTTATAAAATCTTAAAGATCTATAATACATATAAAATACTATATTGCCAGGTATTTGTGTCATCGTTTACACAATGCGCGTGTATATAAAATTTAAATCATCTAAATTACCACAAAAATATAGAACTGGGAGAGGAGGCTGGAGCAAAGAGTTTCTTCGGAAACATCTCGTGAAATTGAGTGTCGAACGCCGATTCGTCTGCATAAAAAACATAAATTAGTATAAAACCATCTAGAAGCCGTACAAGATTTTTCGCGACCATTCTTTTTTCTCCATTATTCTCAAAATCTAATACTGAGTCTGAAAGCCAAGCCAACCTTTTTTGTGTAATGTAAATAATAGATACGAGCGTGTATATACGCTCTTAATAATAAATATGTCTCCATTTTTTTATCAGATATACTTGTACTTACTTTAGGATATTACTTTATAACATGGTTCTTTTAGTACTTATCGCAAATGCAGACTCTATTTAATTGAATTCAAATATTATAAAAGTTATATGTAGAATAGTCTTAATAAACAAATTATTATATCAGATGGTATAATATACAAAGGAAGACATTGGAGTATAATTAAAACATATTCATCACATAAATTACACGGCTGAATTTTCTCTGAATGAGGAGGATGACAATTAAAATAGCATATCGATCATTCAATGCAAGAAAATAATAAACTTTGCTTTTCAAAATAAGAGATTTAAGATTAATCTTATTTCTGATAAATATTTTTTCTAAAATTTAATTTTCATATATCTCACATATCTCTAATTCATAATTGAAATTATTCTTCCATTGGCTTCTTGAATTTGAATGATCGATATATTATATAATCAAGTAAATCTCAAATTACTTTTGATTATATAATATATATCCTCGATATCATAATGAAAATTGTTATTTAAAGATATATATTCAATACTCTGTTACTTGAACATTGTTCATTATCGAAATTTAAAATATTTTTGTAAAAACAGATTTTTTTTGAAATATATATAAGAATATATAATCAATATTCTTTCTTCTACATATTTCATAACTATATTTCAAAAACATCATATTTTGTGATGATATACATATAGTCATATTTTGCGATAGTAATTTAGAGTAATTCAAGAATTATTCTTTGATCTTGAAATCGCATAATATTATATGTATACGAATTTTTAAAAGAGTGATCATAACAAAATTTTGAAATTGTAAAAACCTTTTTACAATTTTTATGTATAAAAATTAGCATGATATTATTTAATTTCAAAGATATTGTCATACAATATTTTTCAAACGTTCAGTTTAACATTGTAGAATTTGAATTGCGATCATGTTTAGAGTGCACAGTCAAAACTGCAAGTGTTATCAAGTAAACCTATCTTGTACTGTGCGACATTCGATTTGATTAAATGATAAAACGCATAGCCATCCATCGTCTCGGTTAATATCGAGAAATCAGTACATATGATATGTATACATTTGAATATACTTGATATTTCTACGGACAACTATGTTTCGAAAATATATTGAGAATATGAATCTATAATTTGGCAAAGTACATTCTTTCAAAATCACATATAAGTATACATGCGAATAATCAAGAGAGACGTGTATTACACGTATTTGCAAAATATGCATTTCACGTGAAAAAACCGCGTTATCATTTGTATTGAAAGTCCACTTTCATTGTTTTCGCTGATTTTTTCAAACGCAAATTGTTGGCTTGGCATTTTGGGTACATAAAACACATGTACATCTTGGAAGCTCGTATGTAGTTTTGCGATTGGAGTCGATAGAATTGTATAGATAATAGATATACATCCAAAATGCTATGTTAGACTATGCTACATTGATATCGTTTAGTGACAATCACTTGGACTGGACCTCATTGTATACAATTGTGCAGTCATTTCATATATCCATATCTCTATTATCTTAGCTCAAGCACATCTAGGTACAAATTGTGATAAACGGTGTCTGATTATGCAGTTTAGGAAAGACATTGTCGTGCTTGAGTGAGATATCAAAACTAGATATAGCATTACAGAAAGATAGACAGTTAATTATAAGATACGGTAGCTGTCGCTCATGGAAGGTATCTGGCTTCTTAAATGTCTTAAGCAGAATCAGCAAATCGGTCTTTCAGAGCAATTAACGAGTAAGATCAATAAAGATTTAAAATAATATCAAATGTAAGATATAAAGATAACTAAACATCTAGTAATGTTTTTGATAAAATCAAAATAGATATACTTATCACATCCTATTTACTTGTAAGAAAATCTTTCAAGACATGGAAACTAAAGAATTTGCAGCATTTAATAAAAGTATTTATAAATTTATAAGTAATCTGAGCAACCGATACAATTTCTGATTTCTGATTTTTCTTAAAACTATAATAGAGACTAACATCATTTCTCACATTATATTATACATAAATATATACAAACACGCATTTTCCTCTTATATCAACAATAACTCTCATAGTTGTTCGCATACTAATATCATACAAATATATATATATATATATATATATATATATATAATATAGTAAATATGTATATAAGCTTTATATCAATTTAAAGTGTAATATTAGAATACTCTTCAACATGTTGAAAGCAACATTTGCACTTTAAATACAGAATCACATGCTAGTTCATTGCACGTCATGCTCGCTACAAGAGATACTATTGTATATAAATATTATAATTATTATTAAATATTTTTCTCTCTCTCGAGCTACGTTTTTTTTCTTTTTACTTACGCATTATATCATGCTGATTTTATGAGGAAGAATGTAGTCTTATAAGAGAACTGTACAAGCGATTATGTTGCGTTTAGAGCTGTATGCAATATTATTAAACTGATATCTATAATGAAAGAAACGCGATTGAGACAGTACTTCTTAATTTATGTTGTTAAACATAAACATTTTTCCGATGTCCATGTCTTTTATACTTCTCTGATAAATTTTGTAAAATCTTCAGAAATTTGCGAAATACTCTGGCAACGTAAAATTGCAAATTTATAACACGTAAATCTTTATTACAAACAATGCGCGATTTGTCTAAATTTTTGCAAGCATTCAACATGCGTTAATATTTTAATTTTCAAGAAATCGTTATCCCCAAGAACATAAAACATTGTACTACTTATTGAGATATTTTTTTTTAGGATGTACCGCACGAGACTTTTCTGTGTAAGATATCTGTGATGCGTTTTGTATAGAATACATCTTAAAACCAAGGGAAGTGTAAGATTGTAGACACATCCAAACAAATTCTTTAGCATGCTATATCATTTTGGCACTATGTATCTTCTAATCTTGACCTAATGTGATCTTCCTTCATTGCAGAATCTTCTGCGATTCTTTTCTGAGTATTCTCTTTTTCCCTACTACATTTACCCGCATTCCTATCTCCATGGATATTTGTACTAGAATCTGTTTCAATATTATGTTCAACAAAACGGTGTACCTGTAATTCGTTTACAGTACGCATAGATACAGAGGAAACTTGGCACTTGTATGATTGTAAATTTTCTTCCGCCCTCGTGTCTTCCATCGAAACGACGGCCGGTATTGTTCGATGTTCTTTAACAGCATAATCGCGCCTCTGCTGATTAAACTGGGGACTGTGTAGACGAGCATCGTTAATGACTTTCGAGTCTTCGGTAATGATTGGCACATGATATGATCGGGAAACGTCCGCATCCTTCGTCGTTTTTACATATTGTGCATGAAGTGCGTGCTGCGGTATAGGTTCACCTTCGTCTGACGAAGTTTCGCCACCGCTCACAATCGGCAGAGTTTCCGAATCCCATTGCACAATTTTAGCAGGATCCTTTCCGCATAATCTCTGAGCCAACATCTGTCAAGAAAAACCGATTTTTTTTATTGACATGCTCTTTGTTGGATTTAAGAAATGCGTGTAATTAAATTTTGTTTTGTACGAACCTGCAGACTATTAAGACTATTATCACAGTCTGTCGTGTCGATATCATTCAAGTTGACACCAGATCGTTCCATTTCCGCAAATGTTCCAAAAGGTAATTTGCCCAAGCATTCTAACTTCATAATGTGCATCTTGCTACGAAGATGCTTGGCCAAATGTCCATGTATTCTGAACGCTATCTTGCAATCTGTACATTTGAATGGCCTGGGATTGCTGCTAGTCGCTGCACCAAATGTGGAAGTCATACTGACCTGTAATGAAATATATTCATTATATATATACATTGTATATATAATCTAAAGCTGAAAGTAATATAATATTGCTTATGGAAATAAATTTCGTTGCTTACTTTATTATGATGAGAAACAGATCTCTCATGTTTTGTTAAATGACCTTTAGTCCGAAAGGAAACTGCACAACTTTCACATCTGAATGGCCGCTCAAAATAATGAATATTGATATGCAATCGTAACTGACCAGACTTATTGAACACCTTATTACAAATTCCACATATACTCCTACCATCCTTTGTCAAACTGTAATCATATTTCATATAATCTAAGTTTTTAAAATCAAATATATTTTCATAAGTAATTGTTCGATAAATGCAGATCAGATAAGCATGCAGATCTAAAAACTGTAAATTATAAAATTTAATTAAATGCCAATTTTTAATTGCGTATATATATAAATCAAATATTTTTAATGAAAAATTTGATTTTATAGATTGAGAACATGTTCTAGAATTTGTATTTGTTTGCGGATTGATATTTACATAAAAAAAGTTTTGTGTGTGTGTGTGTGTGTGTGTGTGTGTGTGTGTGTGTGTGTGTGTGTGTGTATGCACATGTATATGTATTACTATATAATCACACTTGTTTTATTAATTTCTATTTTCATATTTTTCCTTCAATCTATCTAATATAACATATTTAATATATCATGTATACATGAGACATCTAACATCAATAAAATAATAAAATAATAAAGAAACTATTATTCATTTACCTAACATAATTAGGCGCTGGCCCACTCGATGGTTGTAAAAATTCTGCTTGCGGTTTCGGATTTCCTGTATTCGGTGACGGCGATCGAAAATCAGGGCCGCCGACGACTATCTTTCTGGCTACTGCTCGCTTCATATCCGGTGTGTTTTGTTTAACGGTATCTGTGTTCTGTTTTGCATCGTAATAGATGATTTGTGCTTCCTGCGGCGATGTATTTCTCGCATCGATGTTTTGCGACTTGGGCGGCTCGTGTATAGGCGACTGCATTATCTCATAGCCAGCACGGGGATCTTGAGGCTGCGCTCTATATTCCAAAAGACCTCTCATCTCATTACTTGCTGGCCTATTATCTGAATTTGTTTGCCGTATTTCCATGTTTGTCGACGGCATAAGCTCCTGGATGACTTGTATATCGTGAGGGAACGATGGCTTGTACTCGCGACTAGGCGATCTCATCTCTTGACTTCGCATTTTGTATTCTTGTTGACTCGGTAGCCTCAGTTCATGATTTTGCGCTCTGTACTCTTGACCGGGCGTTCTGATCTCTCTGCTGGGCGGTCTTAAATCAAGATTCCGTGGACTCTGCATTCGACTATCGTTGGTCGTGAGTCTGATCTCATGACTCGCAGGTCTCATTTCCTGATTGACGGTATGACATTCCCTAGACCTTTCCACCTCACTCATCATCTTCATCGCGTTGAACATGGAACTGTTATCAATCTCATTGTTCGTGTGTTGCATCAATGATGGCCGGTTATCTACATTCAAAGGTTTCGGTGAATGGCAGTCGATACTGGGCGTGCTACGAATAGGTGCGGTAGAACAAGTCGATCTCTCCATTGAGCTATTAGTCTTACTTATAGGTAAACTATATTCGATACTTGGCCTTGTACCAGTGGGACCATTAGTTAGATTAAGCTCGAAATTTTCACGATCAGAAATCAGGCGATTAGATTGTTCTTTATCCTTATGAATAGTCTCGTAATCAAACATTCGTCTTTCCATTGCCATATTGTTGAGATAAATTTTCTCCCTGATTTCCATTTTAATGTCGTCACTAGTGTGCTTTGTCATGTGCTTAATTCTAGACTCCATAACAGTATGCTGTATTTTACTGGGATCGGTATACGTCTCCGATGGAACGCCATTAGAATCCATCCTAGATCTACTGAGATCCTGATGTCGCGGATAAATATCTCTTTCTTGTGTTTGTTTGTTATCCAATTTGGTACTTCCCACACGATATTGCTGCTTCATTTTACTGTCCATCATGTGTCTCTCCGTAAGATACGCTTGCAACATGTGACCTTCCGCGTTTGGTTTCCATTCTCTACCCTGTATAGGCAATCGTTCCATCGTCTGGACTATTGTTTGTAATAGAACCGGTTCTGAAACGGGAGTCAGAATGTCCGTTGATCTGGTTCTTTGCGAGATTGGCGAGAGCAACAGTTGAGCTGTCTGTTTTGTTGTGAGATCCATGGGCTGCGAAAGTTGATGACGCGAGTCTGTGACATCGGTGATCTCTTCGATCTCCAAATCAGAGTCATTTTTCTTCGATGACTGAATGACACTGATTCTCGTCTCTTCTGTAGCGTCGCGACTCGATGGGAAATAATAACGTTGCGATAATTCGTTTTGTATTAAAGCCGTTTCTTGCGCAGCAATACTTTGACTGCTCACGATCGATGTACTCGTTGCGGTGGATACAATATTCACCGTGGAAGTCGTCGATAGAGTTAGCGCATATGGATATGTCGTAGGTCTGCCTGACGGCAGTAAACCCGGCAATCTGTTTGTCGCGTTATGTTGCGAAAGACTCAGTAGACTTTGTGCCGCCTCTTGCTCTTCACTACCAGACTCTTCGCTCTCTTCGCCATCGCTATCATCTTCCTCTTCTTCTTCCTCTTCTTCTTCCGTATTACCACCACCGGCTGCTAATCGCGCAATGGCCTCCTTGTCAATATTCTCATCGCAGACGGTCGTAGGAACCGGTACCACGCCAAATTCCACGCACTTCTTGTAATGAGCCTTGGATTTCATGTGCTTCGTGAGGTTGCCTTTCGTTTTGAAACTATCGAACAAACAATTAAAACTACGTGATAAACACTAGAGAAGCTAATAAAAATTATATGCTTTTTTTGCCACATGCTATATGGAAAAACCTGAAGAACTTACCTAAATTTACAATGCTTACAGGTATATGGTCTAACATCTGTATGTGTTCTGATATGTTTCTTTAGCATAGACGGTTTCTTACAACGA
Organism: Cataglyphis albicans; assembly: GCA_038406275.1. Classification (NCBI taxonomy): domain Eukaryota; kingdom Metazoa; phylum Arthropoda; class Insecta; order Hymenoptera; family Formicidae; genus Cataglyphis; species Cataglyphis albicans. The sequence continues at coordinate 68,866 of JBCAUJ010000045.1, forward strand.
ATACCACATTCTACGCAGACGTAGCGTCCTCGACCTTACATAATATATATAAAGATATAATTAAAGTTTTTTATATCTTAAATTATTGTAAAAAATCTTATTAACGACAATAAAATAATAAATAATATTGATAGACAAGGAAGATCAGTTGGAAGTTGGAACCTAGATGCGGCACTTGAAGCGTACACAAATATATATTATAATATTATAATATTATAATATTATATTAAATATATATTCAAGATACATTATATATTAATTCAAATGTTTCGACCCACTTTGGATCCTTCTTAAGGGCTATGACCACCCTAACCGCTCGAAAAATGGGCTTATTTTTAAAAATCTGTAAATTTGAAAGTATAAAACAAAATTTATTATTAGTCACATATATTTTTAGTCACATAATAGGTTAGAGTTTTAAGAATGTCTCTTATAAGTTTTAACAAAAAATATTTTAAAATGGCGGCGCTGCAACTGTTGCCGTGGAGGTCCACGCTCCATCTAGCTGGCGGTATAAGTTTATCTCAGTTATAATAAATCTGAAAAAAAAAAAATTTTGCTTATTCGTGAATAGTGTGGCTACAATGTAGCGTATGGATTTTTTTTTCTATTGGGGAAATAACGGTGAGTCAAACAAAAAAAAAATCGTATATTTCATAGAAATTTGACAAGAAAAAAATTAATAAAAAAATAATTAATCAACTCATTGTAAAAATCGCACGCTACATTGTAGCCACACTATTCACGAATAAGCAAAATTTTTTTTTTTTTCAGATTTATTATAACTGAGATAAACTTACCGCCAGCTACGCGCATGGACCTCCACGGCAACAGTTGCAGCGCCGCCATTTTGGAATATTTTTTGTTAAAACTTATAAGAGACATTCTTAAAACCCTAATCTACTATGTGGCAAAAATAAATAAATTTTGTCTTATACTTTCGAATTTACAAATTTTTAAAAATAAGCCCATAATATTTGTCGAGCAGTCAGGGTGGTCAAACCCCTTAATGATATCAAGGTGTAATATCATAAAAATGCAAATGAAAGGCAAAACGTCATAATACAAAGCAATATGGTGAGTGATGTAGCGTTCCGATATTCACTGTCAGTACTGAAAATCTAGTGTACGTGACGTAAGCTATACATTTTCAGTACTGGCAATTAATATCGCGACGCAACCACAGTTAGCAAACAAAACGCAACCAAATTAAAATTAAAATTTGTATCTTAGTGCGCATACGATATATACATATGTATATATAGAATGCGATAATACAAAAAAGATAATGGAAAGATAATGGAAAGTTCACACAATGGTCAGACTCAGCGCAAATTCTAAACACACTCTCACAGCGATGTCATATAGCTCATTAAAAAATAAATAATGCATGTCAGTCAGTGAGATTAAAAGTTGATAACCGTCAAAGGAACGATTAAATAAAAGACTTAATGAAGGATGCGAAGCGTAAATTCAGATATTGCGGGAGTATAAATAATATAAATATATGCCTATAAAATGTATGATAAAAATAATGTCGAAAAGATAAAGCATATGCGTAGAAAAATACTTATAGAAGAGTAAAAACGTTAGCAATTCCAACTAAGATGATTAATAAGAATAATATAAAATATAAATTTACATACAGTTATATACACACAAGATGATATGTGAGAAAGAAAAAATAATCTGTAGGATGCCTCGATAACGAATAAACAAAACATCCCAAGAAGACAGAGAGTAGGATTGAGTGGAACACAAAACACAAAAGATATAAATATATGTCATAAAAGAAAAAAGAAAAAAAGTGAGACTATAAACAACAAAACATGAGAAAAACAAGGAAATCAGGTTAGATACATTTATTTGTATTAGGAAAATAAGAGCGATCAAGAAGATTCGTGCAATTTGATGCTGTTTTTTGGTTGCTTCATGTGCGTGCAGCATTTTTTGATATGAATCTCTTAATCTTAATATAAGAAGACTCATCGTCAAATCTTCTTCTTATTCACAGCACTTCGCATATCATAAAAATCGTGTTATTTTTGGCTTAATAAATTGATTGTCACAGTTTTACAAAAAAAAACTTGAAGTTAATTATTGATTTGCTTTTAAATAATGACTATCTCTTAGATTTTATTTTTACGCTCATCCATAATAGGATAAAAACATTAATTTATAAAAAAGTGAATTCTTCCTCTCTCACCAATTCTTCTCTTTTTGTTCCTTCTTTTTTCATAGTGCTTTATGTAAGAGGAGTCACAAAAAAGTGACTGCCGGTAATCAATGGCATAAATTCATTGCATATGTATGTTTAAACAAATTTAACAAAACACGTAAGAATCCTCTCCCAACTTATAAGCATATAATGTAATCTAAAGATTGTTGTCAAACATACGATGCTTATATCGAACAAACAAACAATTAGCAACTAGTGCAAATTTTAATTTAGTTGCGTTTTGTTTACTAACTATATCGCTCATAATGTTCTGCCTCATGATGTTTTGCCTTTTACATACATTTTTTTATTTTCTCGATGTCATTAAAAAAGAAATAAATTGATACGTTTGAATTAATATAACATATTTTGCATGTATATTTAATAAAATATAATATTTTATTTACGCTTCAAATACCGCGTCTGGACTCCACTTGGCCTTCCTTGTCTATCAATTGATTTTTATCATTCGAGTTTCATTAAATCTTACATTTTATTGCTTTATTTTAATAAATTATAAATTAATAAAAAGAAAATAAAAAGAGATAAAATTATATATTGATCATAACATGATCTTAAAACACGGTATAGTTATTAAAACAATTATAAAGATTGTAAATTTTGTTTTATATTCTATAAAATAACGCAATATAAACATTACTCACCTCTTCCGCGTACATAAGTGTAATCCTCATTACTCTCGAAGCCTCCGTCAAATATTTTCACTCTTTTCGCTTTCTCCTGCATATCACTCTCCAATCCGCTGTCTGGACTGTTGGGAGTGGTTGGTCTTTGTGAGGAGTGCGTCAGAATATCTTCTTGCTTCTTCCATGCAGTGGTATAATTCAAAGGCCTGTGCCGAGAGTCATAATGCGCCATGTCCACATCCAGCGGTGCCTCCTTACTTTTCCAGTTAGAGTACATCGATAGACCATGCTGCTGCGTAACGTACATCGGCTGCGGTCGATTCAAAGTGCAATAGAATACTCTAGTAGAACACTTTAGTCCTAGATATGTGTAGGCGTGTCCATTTAAATATAATTGTCCATATGACTTTTTCGGTCGAGGTGTCTCCGGACTAATGAGAGGAAGTGTGTTCGCCGTTGGCGTAATCCCATGATGCTTCTTCGGCGTAAAAGTGCCGGGCTTCAGTGGCAAGGATGTAGGTCTCAAGAATTTGTTGGCGTTAGTTGCTTCCTTAGCGACATCGCCGCCGCTTTTTGGCGATTTGGCCTCGGGTTGTTTGTCCTTAACAACTATCTCTGTAGAAGTTTTCGTTGGCACTTCTGTTTTGGAAGAATCTAAGTTCACAAGTATCACCGACGGCGCGTTGTCGACCTTTACTTTGGCCCCGTTGAATATGTAATTATCCACGATTTTGGATCCACGTGTATTCGAAGGGATGCTGTTCTTTAATCGATCATTCTCGTGAGATGGTAGATCATATTTAGAGGTAGCGATATTTGTCTCTATCGATGCTATTCTACCAACATCTATATCATTAATGCCCCAATTGGAAAGCTTTTTCTTATTTTCCAAAATGACCTTAGTCGTGTATTTTAGCTTACTGTAAGAACTCGACGAAGTTGCGGGGTCCACGCCGTTCGGATAACTAAAAGCTTTGTCTAGCTTCGGACTCTTATCGTATGTGAACTCCCTCCTCTCTCGCGGACTCTCCATACCCTTGTACTTCACAGTCACATTATTCTTGATATGACGATCTAACTCCGTTTTATTAATGGGCATTGTCATTATTCTCACGCGATGCTTGTCCGTCGAAGTCTCGACCTTGACGCTAGGAACTTTAGGACTGATTAAGCCGCTCTTCAGACTGTCGATGCTAGGAGTTTTAAAGCTGATCTTTGCCGACTCCTTCGCCGGACTGGCCAGGTCCAGAGGTTGGTCCAATATGGAAGAAGTATGTCCAGACAACAGATCGGACATGCCAGAGTGTACCGTACTGGGTTGCACTCTCACGGGATTGGCCAAGTCTAACGGCTGATGTACCATGTGCAAGCCCGGTAAACCTGGTATCACTTTGTAACCGGCTTCGCCAGCCGTTATACTCGGAGATATGTCTATGGTCGGCGTACCGGTCAGCGTATGCGGTCCAGGAATACCGGGTACATAACGTATCACCTTGTCCCCGTGGAGAATGCTCGTGATGCCCGTTTGCGGCAAAGTCAACGGGTTGTAGGCAGTGATACTCGTCAGCGGGTTGAGATGCGGCTCTAAATAATCGTAGCAAGACATGTTAGGCATTATATTGGAAGTTGATATGTTCGGTATGATGCATGATGCCATCTTTGACGTGTTGGACAGGGATATGGAGGGACTGGGCGTACTAGCTGGTATGCTCGACGTCTTGTGTAGCATGGTACCACCGGAATGAAGTCCTGACCTCACTACTATTGACGCCATCTCCGAAGTCACGCAATTAACATTGATTATGTTATCGCTCGGGGGCGAGCTGGTCTGTCGCGGCTCGATTCGCATTGTTTTTGTTACCTCGCCGGTATTGTCGAGAATCCTCACTTCTCCACCAAACATCTGTAGCGAGTTCGGACGTGGGTACTTACTCAGTTCCTCTAGCGACCTTAAGCTGGTTGGCACAGTCTCCATTCTCTGCTTTTTGATAGGTGGAGCATATGCATCGACCAGTCTAGTATTACCGAGTAGAGGGCCCGGCGATGGTAAAGGCTGCAAAATGCTGTAGTAATCGGAAGACTTAGAATCAAAGTCAGAATTTCGTTTCTCCAGCTCTATTTGATAATCCGTTTCTCTTCGGGGACTAGCCTTGCAGTAATATTTTCGATGAGCTTCTAGGTTGTCCATACTAGTGTAGGGAATATGACAAGTGGGACAAATAAAATTTTCCAAAGTAATCTCTGGTATTGATCCATTCGTAAAATCACGAGTTCTCAGGAGGATATTTTTGATGATCACACTTTCAGAATTGTGTACGCTTTCCTTTGTTTCCTCAGCGCAGCTGTCGCTGTAGCAACGCTTTCTGCTATTCAAGGTTTCCTCCGTGGAAGACAAGTTCAATGGTTGTTGCTCGTATGATTGTTTCATCTCCACCAAACTCTGTTGGCGCTGCATTAGCTTATGCAGACGTGGATCCACTGCATCGACAATCGCCTGATTGTCCGTGATAATCTTGTCGATATGCTCTTGCAATTGTTCCGCGTTTGGCTTGACGGAATTAGAAGCGCAAGTAGTCATGGAAGAGAAAGAGGAGGAACTACTGGAAGAACTGGGCGATAAGGAAGACGTTTCCGTGTCGCTGTTGACGCACTGTAAAGTCGTTCGAGCTTGAAACTTCGGCTTGTATATCTTGCCGGTTTTCATATTTTTCACCGCAGCGGTGGATACTGTTGCCGTTGTCGTCGAAGGCGTCGAAACAGGAGGCGGTGGTGGTGTGCCAGTACCATTACTGGCACTGTCCGACAGGCTTATATCGGAATCTTCAGACATCTGTAAAAAATATCATAAATTGAAGCATGTTGAGACGCTCAGCGTTAAACAATAATTACTTAGTAAATTTTCAATTATTATTGCAAATAGCAAAAATGCTAAATTGATTGAAACTGAAGTTTGTATTTTTATCAATAAGTTGTATTTTCATGTTAGATAGAAATATTTAAATTTAACCAAGTGATATTCAGTGCAAGAAAAACATATTTTATTAATCTAACGATTAATAATATCTACTTTTGTTAAAAATTATACTTTAAATTATTTTTAATAACAAATTATCGGCTACCTTGTCACCCTTTTCCGCCTTGTGCGCGTGAGAGCGTGACCTGCAGTGCTTGTACAGATTTGATTTGGTCTTAAAAGCAAATCCGCACGGTATGCACGGGTACGGTCGCTCGTTCGTATGCGCCCTGATGTGCTTCTGAAGCACACTCGGCTTGGCGCATGTCAGCTTGCAGTAAGGGCACGTATAGCCGCTTTTCCGAGACTCGGTGGCGGGTTCGCTTCCCTCAGGTTCCGACGAAACCTCGAGTTTGTGGCCGGATTCCTTCGATGACTCTTTACCATCCTTATCGACGTCCTTCCGTTTGGGCGTCTCGGCAGGAACGATGTTGTTCGTCGTGGTCTCCTTCCTGGGTTCGACGATCTTCGGCGCGATTTCCGTCGTCGCCATCTTCTTGAACTTCTTGTGCAGATATTTTGGCTCGCCATCGTTGTTATTGTTATTGTTGTTGTTGTTGTTGTTGTTGTTGTTGTTGGTCAGCTGTGGGTCTGTCATCGCCACAGTGTGGATCTCTGCAAAGAGCACGGCACATTTTTAATCACTTCTGACTATTGGAGTTGGGGAAAAGAAGAAGGAGAAGGCGAGATCTCATCATGCACGATGGATTCTCAGGTGACTCAGAGAATGAATGTTGTCGTGTACGACGTCAAGGAGGAGAAGGGGGGGGAGGGGGGGAAAAGTGATTCACGAAGAATTCTCGATACTCTCAGCGCGAATTGGCAAAAAAATTCCGTGAAGCAGAAATGTCAATTAATCGATGATAATTGTTGATTATCTACACCGCATCAGGATTCTGCGACATGACTATTGACACGGGAAAATGCATAAAAAATCCCAACGTAAAGGATGTTGAATTCTTTCATTACGTGAGAAAATTTTTTTTATTACGTAAAATCTAATGACACATCAAATTTACGATGATGATAGATTCATTGGTTCGGATAATATCGTTACCGCACGTGGCGACGATTGTACATAAAGTATTCGAGGCCACGTCAGAGTAAAATATCATAATACTAGAAAATTCTTGTATACAATTGCTATGACGTTTCCATAAATACATAAACGTTAATGCACTCTTCATGTCATGTGTGAGATAAGAAAACACTGATTCTCGTTTAGTAGGCATTGTATTATGTTTCATTACATGACGCATAAAAATAAATTGATTTGTTACGAATAATTACATTGAGAGAGAAATAATAGTCGAGTCATCAAACGTTATGCTAGGATTGTATTAAAAATCATATTTCGATTTTTGGATGTTACTCAGAATATCGTATTTATATAATCGTACATATACAAAATAATAAAAAGATAAATAATTCGAAAATTACGTGGTTTAATTAATGATTAAAAGAATACATGTGTATGTGTATTGCAATAATAACGTTTAATATCAAATAAATAGCAAAAATAACACATATCAGATACATAACACATCACTCAATAAGTTCCCGGTCTGACACATATATGGCAACATTGTTGACAGACCCACGTGTTTCTAAAAAAAAAATTTGTTTTTTTTAGTTAGACCGGAGACTTATTGAGTTGATGTGTTATATCTATGTCAGTATTTCATTCACTCTATTTCTATTCTATCATCTCGTATATGTAATGCATTTATTTTCACATCAATTAATTTTATCGTAGGTTGAGATTAAAATATAAAATATTCGGTTGAATCACCAATCGATAAAAAATAAAAATATAACAAATATATATATATATATATATATATATATATATGTATATATATTTAATTCATCATATATCATGCACGAGAGAGAAAATTAACTGGCTAATAATAATAAAATTTCCCACACTAAACTTTCGTGATCGTGAAATACTCACGTGGTGTGAATAATCGCTAATAATAAACTGTTAATAGATATTTCTCCGCAGTAAAAAAATAATAGAGCTGTGTTTAAAACATAGATGAAACACATAGAAAAGGCATTGATGACCACATAATTCTGCAAACATAAATTCATAAATATTAATATAAATATTAAAATAAATTCATTTAGGAAACTCTATTACGCATCTTGCGGTGTCGATTCTACTAAATTCCGCTTTAATGACATAATGCTTTATTTCAAGTACGCGTTATGCTAGCGTATCCTGACATTAATTTAATTCTCTTACCATTTAACACATGTTTATAAGATGCGTAAGCTAGAATTTCAACATCTATTAAACGAACGTAATATTTAACATATCACTCAATAAGTCCCCGGTCTGACACATACATGGCAACATTGTTGACAGACCCACGTGATTTCTAAAAAAAAATT
>JBCAUJ010000045.1:102666-119345 GCA_038406275.1 Cataglyphis albicans
AGATATTTTTATTTTAAATGTAAAATGGAAATGGTTTTCCAAAAAGCATTTAAAATACAAAATGCAAAATGACATTTCAAATATTACCCAGCTCTGGTGAAAACATGAAAATTTCCTAGACTGTTCTATTATTTCTTCTGAGTATCTATGTAAAACTTGAGCACATTTCCCTTAACAATTTGGAAATTATTTAAGTTTAAAGTTTGTATTGATTCTTACGGAAAATCACATATTGTAGCATTTATTGACAAATTTGACAAAATTGCCAATAAAATAACAATTTTCACATATATTAAGAAAACTCCAATAAATATTTGTACAAAACCTGATTTAGATCTGCTTACTCGTTTAAAAGTAATTTACTGAAAATTGTAAAACAATATTTTCTCTCTCTTTCTGCAAATTACTCATTTTTTTTTTCTTTCTCGCAGTTGATTTTATAGAGTGTTTACGATGAAAAATTTTTGTCATAATTTAAGACTTAAAAATATTAATTACAACTATTTTCTTTTACGAAGACGTTAAAAACCATATTTTATTTTGTGATACTTTTATAATCCAGATTTATTTATTTGATTTTCTTAAAACAATAAAAATGTAAGATATATATAAATATATATTTTAATTTAATTAATTAATTTATTATATATAATAATTTTGACAGTATTTTATGCTACTTTGCTATTGTACAGCTAAAACATCCTTAAAAAGGCCCTTTTATTATTCACTCCATGAAAAGGACTATTCTATCACTTATAATACACAAAGTATTGATACCCCGATTATGACATTCTTTCTGATAAATGTAATTATTTTTCACAGAATCTCGGATGACTCTTGATTATGGATATAAAACTTTGGATCTGAATTAATATCGACTTGGAGCTATTATTGCATCACAGTATAGACAATACGATGTAACATAGTATACAGTAGTAAGAGAGAAGAAAGATCCCTGATGATCGTGACTGTCGGTCGCCGACGACCTACCCAAGCCATCAGGGGTCTACAATGGTAAGCGAAGAAGCCGTCTCGGGTAGCAGGCGAGCGAGCGAACGAACGGAGCGAATGAACGAGCGAGCCAACAACCAGTCTGGCAGTAAGAAAATCCAGGCCTGTTCCCTGGCTGTCGGAGTTCCGTAGGAACCGGACTGTTGTTCGCCCGAGACGACGGCATTATTCCACGAACTGCCCCACCGCCGCTGGCTTCTCCTTTGCCGTTAGCGTGCCGTACCTTTCTCTTCCTTGTTCCTCCTAAAATACTTCCGTCCTACTCCTTCTTTTTCCAAGCTGCTCAACGTAGAACACTCCACGGGAGTACGAGGGCACACTCGTACAATCTCGTTTCGTCATGTGGTTATCACGTACACGCAGGCGGATCACGAGAATGGTCGGTAGATTGTACGTCCTTTTCTATGGCTAGTATCGTAAGAGAAAATAAGAGAGAAAAGTGGAGGCAAGGAAAGAGAGAGAAAATCGCGAGAAATAGAAAGAAGATAAGTGCCTTGATATAGAACGTATATTTTTCATTATTACTTTATAAGATACAATATACTTGTATATAAATCTTCTATTAATAATAATAATGAATTAATAATATTTTTATTAAATTTAACAAATATCACATGTCCCAAACAATCCACATAAATTTTTGTATTAATTTAACGTGATATGGATATGGTGACATTAATACAAGTTAGTTAATTTTAACAGAAAATAAATGCAAAATAATTTGAAAAAAAATTGTGTAAAATTAATTATATTATATTTTTAATGATAAAATTAACTTGGAAAAATGTTACTGACAGTCTACAGTTACTATCACTCTTACAGTAGAATAAAGTCAACATTTTTTTTTTCTATAAATTTTAACAAATAAATCCTGTCACTGATAATACGAAATTTATTGTGTGAAAATTAAAAATAGGTGAACATTGTGTTATTTTTTAAACTTTTTTATTTTAATAATTTAATACTTGAGTTCAATCAACGCAACAGTAATATGTTAAATTAATACATGAATGTGTTCCAGATCCAGCACAAAAGTTTTAACTGGTTTTTTAACAAGAAAACACAAATTTTCCACTTGGACGTATCCATCAAACTTTCCGCTTTTGTTCTGTTCAAAGTCTTCGCGATGACTTTTTGCAATGCTTGCGGATTGCGTGCAAGAAACGCATAGCACCGAACAAAACTCGTCTACATTGCGTAAACGTGTCATCGGTGCATCATGGCATTTTAGCGCACAAAAGTGTTGAAGAACGTCGCAACAAAAAGGTGGATCACATTTCGTATAAACTTCAGTTTCGTTAAAAAAAAGATCGGAATATAACGAGAACGAGAAGAGTAAAATGCATGGAATGTAAGAGCGCGATAAAAAAATTTATCAAAAGTGATTGATTGAATTATAAGTGATGATTTCAATGATTTTGTTTCCCGGCTGATCGCTCTTTCTTGTTATTAAGGATGCATGTGTCAAAATATTGACAAAGGCATGAAAATTTTGTAGATTGTTTTACTATTTTTCTGAGTATCTTTGTAAAATCTCAGCACAATTCTGTTAATGATTTGAAAATTATTTAGGATTAAAGTTAATATTGATTCGTATGGGAAGTCGTGTATTGAAGCACTTATTGACAAATTTGACAAGGAGAACACAATGCCAAGGAAATAAATTAATTTCACATTTATTAAGATAATTCTAATAAATATTTTTACAAAACTTGATTTAGATCCAGTTATTCGTTTAAAAGTAATTTATTAAAAAGTATAGAAAAATATTATCTTTCTCTTTCTTTCTTTCTTTCTTTCAAATTACTCGTTTTTTTTTTTTTGTTTCTTGATTTCAGAGAAATATATACATATATGATCAAAAAATTTTGTCAAGAATTAAGAAAATTATTAATTAGAATTATTTTTTTTACGAAGATGTTTAAATATTATTTTCTTATACTTTAATTCTTTTTATAATCCGGATTTATTTATTCAATTTTTCAAAAAGTACAAACATAAAAAAACATGCTTAAAAGCTATCCATACACTTTCTTCTATATAAATCATTCTATTTAAATGTTTTTTTCAAATAAGAATCCTGCATATTTTTTTTATACAATTTACATACATATGACAACACGAAACAGCCTTCGTTCTTAAAATATCCCATGGAAAACTGTATTATCGACATTTGCTTTTTCTTTCTTCCCTCTCTTTGAGGGATCGAACGCTTGACGCCGGTGGGGGTCAAAGGTGAGCGAGGACATTTTACTTAAGGTCACTGTGTTAACCGTGCCACAAGGATTTCATTAACACCTTGATCGCGGACGGGAGGTGTTCTCGGGACGTTTAATACAACAGGCGAATAGTATCCCTCGATATAAAGGCCTAGGTAAGCAATGCAACGTATATTATAGGTGGGGGGAAGGTAATGCCAATGACAAAGATGCACTGCGTTTTCCTAAGTTCTTGAGAGAAAGAAAGAGGTTTTGTCAAAAAATATTGTATTAAATGTAACACATCACTCAATAAGTCCCCGGTCTGACACATATGTGGCAACATTGTCGACAGACCCACGTGATTTCTAAAAAAGAAATTTGTTTTTCTTAGTTAGACCTTATTGAGACTTATTGAATGATGTGTTATGTGCCCAAATGATTTGATATAAAAGATTCGAGACAGATCCGTGAAAAGATTGCGAGACTTGTCAAGATGACTGTGGAATGGTACAATATGGAGCTTTTGCGGCGAAAGATGAAAATATCCATGGAATTCCCGTGTCCTTGGAATGCTCGTATTAAGAGCTCGTGGCCGATGTCATGTCTGGACATCTGACGCGCGCCAAGACGTAGCTTCCTCGAGCGTTTCGTTCTCTTACGTAAGCGGTGTCGACGGGCGTTATATCGCTACCGTTTACGTCGGCGCATAACGTTAGGTGAAATCGCGTAGCTTAAACGCGGCACGTTCGGGTCGGTGAGAAACCTTGAAGCGAGAATACATGCAGGTGGAACGAATTTTCTTTCTCTCTCTCTGTCTCTCCGTCTTTCTCATTCTTGTGTAAAACATCGCATGCACCTGTCGGTCGTCCTCAGGGAATTCCTGCGAAACGACAGAAAGCCGCTGTCTCATGAAACGACTCGAAAGATGGTAATATATCTGCTTTAATTGGATGATGTTATTTAGAAGTGAATTAAGAGCACAAAATTAGAAGAAAATGAATGATTAGAAAATAAAATTTATTTAGTAAATTACATATTTTTTATTTTATTTCAAGTAAATACAAAAAAATTCATAAAAGTTACAAATATTTTATATAAAGTATTTTGCAATTAAAAATCTTAAGTTTAAACCTCTGGCTCAATTTGAAATCGATATTTTAAATTTATGCAAGGGTAAAAATTCTTTATTACCGTATTAAACCAGTCGTTATTTCTTTTAATCTAATTTTTAGAATAGGAGCAGAAGCGCGGTAGTTCTGAGCACCCTGTGTATTATTTGTCGTCGTCGCGTGCGACGCTATCGCAATCAGAAGCGCAACGTCATTGCGTCGTCTAACAATAAGACGACTGTCTTGACACGGCGCTTCATACGCCAGAATGCAATCGTCTTAAAAGCGCGCTGCATTTTTATAATTGACTGAAAATCCGACTTTATCTGATAACGCTTGATTACGCTGACAGCGCTTGAAATCTTTCTGATACACAATGATACACTTTGCAACGCCGATTGGCGCCTCGCTGTCAAAACATGGCATTTAATCCTCGAATTATGTATCCCAATTTATATTATCTCCATCTCTCTTTCACATAGAGTATGTATATACATATTTAGATTTTGTCTTTCGGCGATAAAATAATGATGGAGGACTCTAGTCTTCTTTTTCCTTTTTTGCTTCCTCGTAGAGGAAGCTTTGTTTTCGTGGAAAAATTTTTTTTCTAATTTCGGAAAAACATATTTTTACAAAATGTCGAGTATGTGTGTATGTATGTTTGTACGTGCATCAAAGGACGCGGTTCGATTATCTGCCGTAAATTTTAAGATAATAAGGAGCTAAAATTTTTTATATGAATAAAGCATCATTCGAGGTTGCTTGGTATTGTACTTGGCTAGGATCGATAAAGAGGTTTATTTTTTTTTTTATAAAATTTTAAATCCTTCAAAAAAAGATGTTCTAACATCCGTGAATTTTCAGATATTTGTCTAAATTTTTTTACATTAATAGATTAACATTAAAGAATGATTGCTATTGATTTTAATGAGAATCGTTGAAACGGTTTATTTTATATGAAATTTTGAATTTTTCAATAAATGTTTGTACAAGACCTAATATCTGCAAATTTTTTAAATATTAGATTAAATTGTTTTACATGAATAGAATATCATTAAATTATGATTGGGATTGATGATTTGCCAAAGATCGACAGAAGACTTCATTTTTTATAAGATTTTTTTTTTTCTTTTTTTTTTTGACAAATGTTTATGTACGCTCAAACTTCTTCGAGTTTTGAAATATGGGCTAAATATTTTGATATGAACAGAAAATCATACAAGGATAATTGGTATCGAGCTATTTTAGAGTCTCGGAAATTGATATCATTCCGATTAGTAATTACTGATATTATAAAAAAAAAAAGGAAATAAAATTATAAGGAGGCCATGTGCGAGTTTTTAATTTGCACAATTTTTGACTCGCTTAATTTCTTTGAGCATTGTCTCGATGTCGTTTATTTGACGATTACCTTTCACGTTTCTATCGATTAGATGAAACATAAAATCGATTGCGGGGAAGCGTCTTTTCATAAACTGCGACGATAAAGAATACATCGGACGGCGCGACATATCGGTATCAACAGCAGCTCTCGAGCTATACCTTTATTTATCTTACGGTTGTTTACGCCGCGAGATCCTGACTCTTCGGTTATGTAGGCGCTGAATCACGCGCTCCCACATTTTTTTTTTCCTCATCCCAATCCGGCCAAGCAACGATGCCCACGCCCTTAATACTTTATTCCTCCGCGTGTATTTCTTTCTCGATGACTCATCCGCTGGTGCACTTGTTGAATCTCGCATACTCATTCCGATTGTTCGCGCTCCTCTCTCCTCGTTTTCTTCTCTCTCTCTCTCTCTCTCTCTCTCTCTCGTGGCAATTCGGTCGCGTGGGTGGAATATCCACATCCTTTCGCAAAAATTTTTAATCTTTTTCAGAGAGTACGCTAGAACGTGCTTGTTACTTTACAATATTTACAGAGAGAAAATAAATATCAATTATATTAAAGTTTTATATTACGTATTATTTATATAATTAATTTATATATTGTGACTTATCAGAGAATGTTTGAAAAATATATAGAGAAGACTACGCAAAAAGTATTCTAAAAATTGTTTGTCATTTTCTATTTTTCTTTTGAAAAAGAGCCAGTTGATTGTCTAACGATTACCTGTCATAATCCAGATATTAATACATTGTTAAATCAATGCAATAATAATACATGAATAATTGCATGTTGGTAACCTCATTTATGTTAATATTAATTTGAAGTTAATATTTATAAATTAATATTGATTTATATTTATGTTGTAATCCAATATTTATAAGTTAATTTATATTTATGGGTTTTGTGATCCCCAATATTTTTGTGATTATAAAAAATCGTTTAATGCAAAGTGTTTTTTTTTTTTTTTTTTTTTTTTTAATTCGCATAGATATATATGGACGATCGTTTATCAATTACTGTAGAGTGCTCGAGCAATGGTCTTTCAAGTACAACTTGAGCAGCGGGATAACTAAGTAGAAAAAGTTACGTTTCCATTCTCCTCTTGCAACAGGCGAAGGGCTCTCAATAAACGTCAAACGGAATGAAGGACGTAAATACAGAGTCACGTACACGTGCGCCGATTTAAATACGTATACTCGCGGAATTACATATGCGTTTGAATGTGATCTTATATATGCGATGTTATATAAAAATTTATATAAATATAATTAATAAATTTATTTAATTTTATATGTATATATATATATATATATATATATATATATTAATATAAATAATTTATAAATAATTAATTATTTATTATTAATCATTAAATAAATAAACTTTAATTATATTAAAAATATTAAAATTTTAAAATTAAATTACACACGCTCATACATTTGATTCAATATCGAATTCTAATAGAATATTTTCGCGTTTTATTTCTTTGCCATCGTATAATTTAGTGTAAAATTTCAATTGTATTTCAAGCAATCATTTGATCACGTAAACGTTAATGTCGAGAGTTTGCATTAGAGCGCGTTTATATTTCTGCGATAAGATTCATCTCTTTCACAAATTTATACTTTGCATTTTCTGAAATGTTTCATATTGTTTTAAGACACTTATACGAATAACATAATTTCATACAAATTTTTGCATTAATTCCGTAGGGAATGCATTTCGAAAGACTTTTCCTGAGAAATGAAAAAAATATCGACGCTTTAAGAGAAGTTAGCGAATGAATTACTGCATCGTTATCGAACTTATCACTTATCGCTGGCCGATGTATATGCGGCCTGATTATTACACTGGCTCCACGATGTCCGGCGCGCGGCACATCTCGCGACATCCACAAAGGCGTTCGTCATGCAGATGCGTTATCGCGTTGCGAAACGTCAGAACTAGACGTAAGAAGGCTGAGAGAGAGAGAGAGAGAGTGGGAGAGCCGCGATGATGCGATGGCGACTTGTTTCCCCGCGAGACGCAGTTCCATGTCTCCTCAGCCTCCGCGATTAACGCCTGCGGTTTAATTAGTCGCGGCGGCGCGAAAGAGAGAGAGAGAGAGAGAGAAAATTAACGACGCGACAAGAGCCGATCGAGTGCTCGAAAAAAGAATTGGAATGCGTGCAGTGTTTGAGATTTAAACTCACTCCATTGACAGACTTTATCATTAAAAATTATTCATTAAAAATTACACAGGTGTTCTTAGATACTTCCTTTATATAATAAACATGGTACCTTTAAATATTCAATTTGTATATTTTGAAAAATTGGAAAAGATATACGTGAGCATAAAAAAACCAGACTTTTTCTAAAACATTTTGTTTGATCAAAATATTTTTAGCGCACACTCAAGTCATTTTTCTACATAATTTTTTCTAAAATTTGAGCATTTTTCTCACCGAATTGTCAATTTTTCTTTATTTTCGTGTCATAAAAAGTAATGAGACATGTCAAAAATTTTTCTCTGCGCGCAATTAGTTTTAGATACGTCTTATTATTTTTTATGACACGAAAATAAAAACTGCCAATCCGGTGGCAAAAATGTTTAGATATAATTTCTATTAAATAAAAAGCTAATTTATCTGCGCGATATTCGTAGCGCGACAATTAATTAGATAAAAGTCTGAGCGAGGATCGTTAACGATGTATTGAGTTGCACCTAATAATCGTACGATCGGACAAATTACAATGTCAGAATCCCCCCCCCCTCTCCCCCTCCTTCTCACTCCGCATACCTCTATCATGTATTTACAATGAAGAATATATAAATATGTTCCTAATCTTATCTAAAGTCAACCGTCTAGTAATTTCGCGCTGTCAACGTCAAATCGTATTCTTTCGTTTCGGAATCACAGAAATTCAATTCAATATGTGTGTGCGCGCGCACACACACACACACATAATATAATTAAATACTAATTTATCGCTTTAATCTTTATCTAGTTTTTCTAATTTTTTTTTTCTAACTTTAATGATAAGAAATAAATTCAATATTGCTATAATGGCAAAAGTAAATGATACGCGAAGCATATTAATACTAAAAACGGAGGAGAGCAAATAAATAATTTTCAAGAACTTCCTTGCAATTGCATTTTTTCGCGCAGGTTTGAGCTTACATATATTTTTCGAACAAATTATAAAAATAAATAATGCAGAAAAAATTTTAAAAAGTATATCATTATGCATGCTTAAATGTTTACGAATTAATATCTGTGATATAATATTCACACAAAAATGCAATAAAATTCTGGGATTAAGACATGCATAAAATTTTTTTTTTTTTTCTTTTCTTAATATAATTTAATAATGTAATGTATTTAATAATGTAAAATTATTCCATTTCTGGAAAATATAATTTAACCCAAATCTATTTCCGATTTAAAACGAAAATTCATGCTTTTACTAATACTTATATTAATGCTTCATGCTTTTCGAATGTATCGTGATGACTTTTTTTCAAGATCAGGGTTACTCAGGATGATGACCTTGACAACATATGTCAAGGTCAAGGTCATCATGAGGTCATGAGTCCTCTTTCGGCACACTGTATTATTTAAAATAAATATTCAAACACACTAATAAAAAAAGAGATACTATTCCAACATTGTCCTATTTTATCAATATATCGGATTCATTTTCTACGCCTCAAAATATATAAAATAAAAAATGAGTTTGAAAATATTTCGTGAAGTAGCTCCTATATCGAAGATTTACCAATGCTTGTTGTAAACATAAGCTTATACAATCATAAAGAGTAAAGTTTTAATTTTCATACGAGTAAGCTAAAAAATAATATATATACAATTTTTCTTAATAAATATTTTATTAAATATCTAAAATATTTTAAAACAAGATCTAGAGAATAGACATACTGTACATTGACATAAACTGATTTCATTACCGCAAAGATAAACGAGAACTATAATAATAGTTTCAACTAATTTTTTAATTAGCTTTTGCAAAAAAGACGAGATAATAAACTAAGAAAATTACCAATTGTTTACCACACATGATTGCTTTGCCATCGTCGTTTCTTCGAGTCCTCTTCTCTTCCTTCTTCCTTGTTTATCCTTTGCTATTCCTTCAAAGCACTTACTAACGAAAATACAGTTTAGCCAAAATTGTGCACGCACTAATTATAACAATATGACAATTATAGCGCACTTTACTTTTTACTTACGACTAGGGCTGGGTAATATTTGAAATGGTTCCATTTTAAATACGTATTTAAAATGAAAATGTCATTTTGCGTTTTGTATTTTAAATGCTTTTTGGAAAACCATATCCATACCATTTAGGAAAAGTCATTTTGCATTTGAAAACCATTTAAAATACCTATTTATCCATTTTACATTTAAAATAGATTCGAAAAACTCATTTTACATTTTGCATTTTAAATATATTTTTTAAAGTATTTTATATTTAATGCGCGCGCGATTGTAATCAACATTAATGCTTTCGTAAATGCCGCATGAAGCAAAAATTAAGAAATTTATTTAAATGATGATATTCTTTCTCTCTTTATCTCTCTTTCAATGAGAGAATCATGTCATTTAGGCAAATTCTTTGAATTTTTTTGAAATATTTTATATATTTTGAGGCGTAGAAACCGAATAGATAGAAAAAATTGTCGTTCTTGTTTTTTTTTTTTTTTTTTTTTTATATACATATGTATATTATTGATAAAATAGGACAATGTATTATCAGCGTCATGTTTAAGGATGTATACGATATATATCGAAATACTAACAAAAGCATTAAAATTTCATAAATTCTATTTCTTCTGAATATTTGTGCAAAAATTAAGCACAATTCTCTTAATGGTTTGAAAGTGATTTAAATTTAAAGTTACTATTAATTCTTATAGAAAATTGCCTATTGTAGAACTTTTGACAAATTTGACAAAGAAAAACTATATTACCAATGAAATAAAAATTTTCACATATATTAAGGAAATTCTAATAAATATTTGTGCAAAACTTGATTTAAATCCACTAATTTGTTTAAAAGTTATTTACTAAAAATTGTAGAAAAATATTATCTGTCTCTTTTTCTCTTTCTTTTTATTACTCGTTACTCATTGTTTTTTTTGCAGTTGATTTCAGAGGATATTCACGATCAAAAGTTTGTGCCATAATTTAGGAAAAATATTAATTACAACTATTTTTTTTTTACGTCAAAATCCATATTATTTTGTGATACTTTAATTTTTTTTATAACCCAAATTTATTTCTTTAATTTTTCAAACAGTATAAACGTAAGAAACACGTTTTCTTTTTAATTTTGGCAATTTTTTGCTACTATTGTACATCCAGAACATCCTTAATCAGAAATATATAAAAAATGGAATGAGAATGTGTGACAAATTTTTGCCAACTTCATTTTTTTCCATTAGATTTCCACCCTTCATAATACATAAAGTATATGAGTATCAAAAAATTTCCTAAGGTCTCCCTTACAACGAAGATTTATCTTGTTTTCTGACTGGTGTGAAGAGGCCTTTAGACCGGATCTACAACAGGCGTAATAAGCCTTAAACCGTAAAAAAGAATTACCAATAACAGTTCATTATTCTCCTTACATTTGACTGATTGATCAATTTCTAACGTCTTGAGCCTTACTACACCTTTTGTAGATCCGAACTTAAGATCCGCGCAAAAAAGGCTGAATAAACAATTGTCACATGCGATGTAATCCTCGCCGAATATCCTTTATTCGTCGCTACTTTTGTACGCTATCTATTCATTCCTTAATTTTGCTTTCATCTCACGTCTACGATACGCAAGACTCCTTAGACTAGAATAATTTTTTCAAGAAATTGTCTCGATGACGTAAGACCGTGTTAATGAGTCCGTGTTAATAAGCGCGTCGCATCTGTGTACGGAAAAGCAATTACGCTCTACGTCAATCATATATGTCGCTTGCTCCGAGTTTCGTCATTTGACGTGTGCTGGGAGTACGTATCGGGCGCACCCAGGGTCGTGCGATCTCGCTAACTCCTTCTCTCTCTCTCTCTCTCTCTCTCTCCCCCTCTTTCTTTCTGTTTCTCTTTCTCTCTCGCGATCATTTTCGTATCGCTCATGACGCAAGTCGACAGTTCGCGGCGTTTTTTGTCAATCTGTTTTTCCGAGAAGCGCGAGTGTATCTTTCGATGGTCGGATTAACTCATTCGAGCTGTCAGATATAATTTTGTGATTAGGTGGGTAGGCGTGCGTTGTGGAACGGAGGATGTTAAACTTCGTCTCCGATACGGCGATCGTGATTTATCGCAATCGTTTCGTTAAGATTAGGCATTAAAGGGAGACGAAAATGTGAATAAATACCGAAATATTCTGTGGCTTATCTATTTTGTTTTTATCGGAATTTCTGAAAGACCATGCTATCGGACCACGACTTAAAAATACAGTGCCTCGTTTGTAATTGTTATGTCTACTAATATATCTTGGTATATATATTTAAAAATTTTATATTTTTTTTTTAAATCTCTGATTTTTAATATAAAACACATGTTGTATTTTATGTCAACAGAAATTTAAAATAATAATTTCAATTAATATTATATATAAATAATTATATAATCAATAACTAGACTTAAAAAATATCTCTTTATTACTTGATATATTAATTAATTTTAGAATCACATTTAGAAACTGCACGAATGAAAATTTTTTTATAATAAAGCGTCGAATGTGTAAATGCTAATTAAATTTATGATATTGCTGCTTTTTGACATGAGCCAATTATTATTTATCTACCCGTTAGTATCTGCATTGCGTTAATACTTAGCTTTTTACGGGCTAATTATCGCATCAATTATAAAGTACCGATATAACGAATAATTTAATCATTTCATATCTTGGGAGAAAGTTCGGCGACGTTCTCCGATCTTATCGTGGAGCGCGTGTTTCTATGTAAGTATATTTTATATTAATTCGGTAATTTAGTATACAGTGACATCCGTATCTATAGAGATTGAAGATTATAATCGGAGATTTTCATCGGAAAATGCGCGACTCTGTCGAAATAATAAAAAGAACATTCAAGTATTTCGCGTGAAATTACAATGCGGCGATGAAGACACAACGATGCTTTAACAATTTGCTTGCATAAAATTGATGAAAATATTTATAAATAATTATCTGCTGCTTATAATTATAATTCGACGCTATTTATACCTTCCTTTTCAGTTTGGTCATTAGGACTTATTGCTGAAATGATGTAACTAGGATAATAACTTGTCGTATTCTGTCATAGCGTTCAAAAGCTTCATATAACATAACATATCACTCAATAAGTCTCCGGTCTAAGAAAAACAAATTTTTTATTAGAAATCACGTGGGTCTGTCAACAATGTTGCCATAATGTGTCAGACCGGGGACTTATTGAGTGATGTGTTATATAGAGACTACATGGTTATCGACACATCGATTATAAGGAATTTAATTAAAGAGAAAATTGTAAAAATTTACAATTAGTTATAAAATAACAGTAATTTTTTGTACTTATCTCATTTTTCATAAAGAAAAAAATAGTCTATTTATTCTAAAATTTTTATTCATTTATTTTTATTTATTTATTTTTTATTTATTTATTTTAAGTAAAAACGGAAAATTTTTATTTTTGCGAAAAAAAGTTATTATAGATCTATAATATAATAAAATTCTTAAAAATTTTAATAATCTTAATTATTTTTCTTTTCTTTATATTTAATAGAATTAAACTGTTTCAAAAAATTTCAAAATTTTTTATGCTTCATACATCAAAATATATTATTAAAAATATTATTTTCTTTATTTTTCACAAATTTTCTTTCAAAAAAATAATAAATAAATAAATTTAATTTTTAAAATAAGTAAGCTAAATTAAGCTTTTAGGTTCATACCCTAAAAATAGATTTTATTAATATTTCTCTTATTTATTTTTAATTTTTTTTAAAATGATATTATAGATAAATAGAAACTTTTACTTTGTTTTGAAAAAGTGAAACTTTCTCTGATGATCGAAAAGTGATACGAGAACGAATATTAATAAAAATATTTCAAAATATATCTTATTTTTAAAATTAAATAATAAATAATACATGTAATTAATGTTTGCTTATGTTTTATTACAAATTTTTCCTTATTTACTGTTTGTAAAATAAAGCAGATGTAAAAAATTATAACCTATTATTTTTTCTATGTTTATCTTGTTTCCAATTCTTTAAATAATATTAATTAAAACAAGTTCTAACTTTTATATTTTTCCTTGAAATAAATTTAAAAAAAATATATGTTTCCTTAGAATTTTTTAAAAATGAATCTAAAATAATTATGAAAAATGAATTTTTAAATAGCAATGGTTAAATATGAATATAAAAATTAAAACAGAATAGAAATTATTTTAAAAAATTATTTTTACAATTAATTTTTATTTATAAAAGTTAACAGTTTTATTCAATCCGAAAGTTCTAAACCACAGGCATACACAATGCGCGCATATCCGGAATTGACATGGGAACGCGTATACGCGTGGAGTAGCGTGTGTTATCAGAATCTCATACACGCACACGTGACCGTGTGCAGGTGCTACCGCATCCATCCTTGCGCTTTTGCATATGCGCGTTCATCTCGCGCTGTTTTCGTACACATTACGTACGTCGAGTTTGCGAGTACACATGTGCAAGTTGTGCGGTATAAAGTGTTCGCTCGGTATAAAGTGTCGTGCTGGTTACAAGCAGGATGCTTCTCGGACGCACATTGGGACAACCGCATGTTCCAGCGGATGACATTGCGGATTCCCGCGCGATAACTTTAGCATCCCCAAATACATGCCGTCAAAATGTTACTCCGCACACGCGTGCTTAAGAATGTATGCGTCATATGTCAAAACATTGAAAAAAGCATGAAACTTTCGTACACTCGTTCAATATTTCTTCGCAATATCTGAGCAAAACACGAGCACAATTCTCTTAATGATTTGGAAATTATTTAAATTTAAACGTCGTTCTCAGTATTGCAAACATAGTGGTTGACACAACGTCAATTTGACATTTCGATTTTTCTCTTTCTACTTTTTAATTACAACTTTCACTTGATAAGGACCAAAACCATATGG
Organism: Cataglyphis albicans; assembly: GCA_038406275.1. Classification (NCBI taxonomy): domain Eukaryota; kingdom Metazoa; phylum Arthropoda; class Insecta; order Hymenoptera; family Formicidae; genus Cataglyphis; species Cataglyphis albicans. Next base: position 117,516 of record JBCAUJ010000045.1, read on the forward strand.
TCGAAACGTTGTGATATGATGATTAAACAATAAATTGCCAGTCTGGTCGTATAAACACTTGTCTATTTAAATTTAAAGTTGGTATTGATTCTTGTGGAAAAACCCATATTGAAGTACTTATTGACAAATTTGACAAGGAAAAAATATTGCCAACAAAATAAAAATTTTCACATATATTAAAGAAGCTCTAATTAATATTTGTGCAAAACTTGATTTAGACTCATTTATTTGTTTAAAAATTATTTACTAAAAATTATAAAAAATATTATCTCTCTCTCTCTTTCTGCAAATTATTTATCTTTTTTGGGTTTCTCGCAATTGATTTGAGAGAGTATTTACGATCAAAAGTTTTTGTGATAAATTAGAAAAAATATTAATTACAACTATTTTCTTTTACGAAGACATTAAAAATTATATTATTTTAATTCATTTTATAATCCGGATTTATTTATTTAATTTTTTAAACAGTATAAAAGTAAGAAATATTTTTTTTTTAATTTTGACAGTTTTTTTTGTACAGCCAAAACATCCTTAATCCGATCACATATGATCTCTCATGCGTATATAAAGAGTATATATCTTTTGAATCATCGGATATATTTAAAAGAATTTTATATACGCATTATAATGTTAAAATATATTATCAGTCATATCAAGTCACTAGTGCAATGATTTGCATGAATTTTGCAAGAATTTTACGTATGTTTATTTGGATATGTATTGCGAAAATATAACCCATATTTTTCCACACGATGAAGCATGGAAAAATTCGAGCGAAGCATCGTTAATTTTATCAGTAAAAGAATCGTGACGAACGTGTGCCTGGGAATTGAAAGCATGATAAGACAGGGAATTGACGTCATTCGATTATCCGCTGCACTTTCTTCGATCGTGGAGATTATTGACAATGCCATCTCTCATTGCAGTAATCGAGTTATATCGGGATGAGTCGAATTAATTTGCACTTATCATTTATATATCGGCTTTTGATATAAAAGTAATATAAAATAATATTCCTACATGAATTTTGGATTTTGTGGCGTGTTTTATTCGATCACAGCGAGAATAATCTCAATTATTGAGAATTGAAAAATACTATTCTTATTAGAAATTAAATTATTTTCAGCAGCAAAGAGATAACAATAATCTTAATTTAAACAGAAATAAATAAAAAAAAATTAATTTTAAATAATGCAAGTTTTTCTTAGTTCTATGTAAAATATTAGAAAATTTATATTGCCATTTTACAGACTCTATAAATAAGTAAAGAAATATATATTTCTTTCTTTTTTTCTGGTAAAACTTTATAAATAAAATGTGTTAAATTTTGAAATTTTTATATTGGAAAGAAAATGTGCAATAAAATTGTGATTCTTAATGATCCGCGAAAAGAAAATTACAGTTTTTATATCAGTGATTGTCAATATCCTCGGTCATCCATAATTAATACAATTATACGTCGCGATAATATAAACACCGCAATGGGATAGACGAGGATGAACAAGCCGGTAATTTTACGGCAGATGAACGGCCTTTTGCTATCGGTAGTTATAGTCTTTGCCATTAATGACTCGAATAAAAAGCGTTTTGCGTGACAGTAGCAACATGTTGTGCAACGTGTCTAGAGATGTATGTTTAGAGACGTTTATTCACGTCTACTTTTGACAGCTTAAGATCACGAAATGGGAACGCGACGTTGTCTTATGATTATCGCCATGCACATCTTTCTATAAAGATGTGTATTTTCTCTTTTTTTAATAACAGTACTTGACTTTACTTATTGATTTTAATAAATTTTTAATAAATTTTTTAATAACAGTATTTAACTTT
>JBCAUJ010000045.1:144731-156688 GCA_038406275.1 Cataglyphis albicans
GACATTTGTTGAAAAATTTTATAAAAGATAAATCCTTTTATCAATTCTCATCAAATTCAACACTAACCATCTTTTAATGATTTTATTCATATAAAAATTTAGACCGATATCTCAAAATTGATGACAGTTGGAGCGACATTTTTTTTGTGCACATACACACAAATATACTCATATTACATACGGATATTTTGCAAAAACGTTTTTTCCACGTTTTATTTTTTTCATTCCGAGCACATTGGCATCAAAATTAGAGAAAACGTTTTTTTATAAAAAAACAAAGCTCTCTCTGAGGCAGCAAAAAACATTTGAAAGACAGAAACTGACATATGAAAGAGCCTCGACTCTACAATCGCGAGTATGATCAGAGTGTCGTGTCTCTGAAATAAGAATCGTGAGAAATGAGGAATCACGTATCCACATTCCTAGTGTTAGGATGACACAAAACCGTATCGTTCGCCCCCAAGTTGACGTTTAAATTGCAGAGAACACATATATAATTTATTCCCCTTTCCCCTTTTCGCGAATGATGCATTTTTCGTAGAAATGACATCGTCCTTCTTGAGATGCCAGGAGAATTCACACGAGATTTCTTCAATTATTCCCGAAATTGCTTCTTCCGCGTGTGTCGTGAAAATGTAAAATCTTTCTTCAAAAACTCCATAACGCGAAAAATACATTATATTGATCGTCCAGAAACTCGGGCAAGAGTGTCATAATGTACGTACGGAACGAGATAAATTTCAAGTTTAGGATAATCGCATAATCGCAGAGATGGAAGGCCGGATTATTTGCACGATGAAAAACGTGAAGATATTGTCGTGAAGGTAGTCCGTGCGCTCTCTCTCTCTCTCTCTCTCTCTCTCTGACTTGTGTATTACGTACATAATCGTTTACCATTCATGAATTGGCGCTCACGCCAATAATGGAGCTCGACTCGACGAAGAAGGAGAAACTGGTCGACAATGGCGACGGCTTCCTCCTTTTCGTTCGCGACTCAAATGAACGTACTCGCTTTGCATACACGCCGTATAAAAGGGATCGACGCGCTTCGGAATGAAAGCGAGTCTCCGTTCGATCGGAACAATCGTGCGAACAAATATGTAATATACTTGACAACTTTTACGTGTAGAATGACGATTCCGAAGGAAATGCGATGCATGCGTCGTTAAGTACGTACTGTATGAATTATTAATTTTTTCATAATCTCAATTACGAGACATTAACTTGTCAAGAATCGAGTGTACATATCAAAGCGCAATGTTTTTATATCTATGACGCAGGAATTTATCTTTTATACGCTATCGTTATGAATCAGCGTAATTTCCACGCGATAAAATATAATTAAATAATATTTTCAATTACACAGTAATTCCTTTTTATGTTTTTCTTTTGCATTCTTCTTGTGGAAAATATAATAAAACACTTTCTTGTCGTATTATATTTATCAGAAATAGATACAATAATTTTAATAGATACAAAAATCTATTACTATTATGTGCTATTAAATTTACATATTATTGATTTTATTATTTATAAATGATAAATACATAACTACGCGGTTATTTGCTTCTGTATTATTAAATTTATTTAAATATATTTATTTAAATTTAAATATTTATTTAAATATATTATTTTTGATGTTTATCTTGCAAGGAAATATCAACTTTAATTAAACATGTTTTTACTTAGTTGTAGCTGATTTTATCGTTGTTTTTACGCGGTTTAATCAGTGTCGATAAAAGGGCGTTTCTCGTGACTGCCTGAAATTTTTGCATAAATTGATATAAATTACGCTAGCACGTAATAAGGAGTAATGTCATGCGTTATTCACCGATTATGGCGGAACAGGTTTTGCTAGACGCGCGATAATCGATTTCCTTTCAATTTGTCGGACGGCCGTTTGACAGCCGGCCGTTTGACAGCCGGCCGTTTGACAGCCGGCCGTTTGACAGCCGGCCGTTTCTTCTTGTCCTCGATTATATTATAAAAATGAAAAAAAAAACTTCTTTTTTTTTTTGCTAAATTTATTTCAACTTATTTCTCTTTCTTCCTATTTATTTTAATTGATTAAAAAAAATTTTTAAATAAGAAATTTATTTAGAAAATAAAAAAATTTTTTTCTTCCTTTGTAATTTTATAAAAAAAAAATTTATTTCTCTCTTATAATATGAATATAAAAATATTAGTAAAAAAGACATTGAATCATAGATAATAATCATTCAACAATAAATACAAACAATATAACTCTTGATGAGTAAAGCGGGATTTAAGATGTTTCTATTATCCCTAACAGAATTCTCCGATTTTATTTATGATTATCGAAATATTTATTTCCTCTGTGAGCAAAAATGTAACAATGCAACAAAACATTAGCATAGCATTTGCATATGCGTGTATTTGGTTTTGTTATTTATTCACGATGAATGATGAATTTTTTCCAACATGCATATCTAAGAAGAAATCGATTTTCAACTTTGTGAATTGTTGAACCAATATGCGGAAGTATTTTTCGGTCGTTCTAGATCGCTCGATGATGATAACCCATCAGGTCGGGGAAATCCAATGCTATATAATATGTTATTCAAATAGAAAAAACATATCGGCATTTTTAAAAAACTGTAGAAGGAAGTAAAGACTATGACGTTATTATTGATTATTTTTTAAAATAATTACGATACGCTTTTTTTGGCTGGCTTAATATCTCTATCACTTTTGCGTGAATTTAATTATCATATGCAAATCGATATTTATTACATATTGAAAACTTTTTTTTTTTTTTTTTTTTTTGTTACAGAGACATACACGTGAGAATTCTCTTCGCCGTATATTTTAGTTATTAAATGAATTTGATGTACAGGGTGTCTCAGAATCAAACAGACAAATTTCTGATAGTTATAAAAGACACCAAAACAAGCCAATTTTGCCAATAAATCCGCAAATGAGACATTTTGGCCACTAGAGAATGAAAAACTAACAAGAGAACTTTGCGAACCCGAAAATTCTGATTTTAATAAAACTTTATATTCTCATGTTATGGAAGAAAGGGTAAATAAACGAATTTAGAAATTTCTAATTGCAACTCGAAAACGATTCTAAGGGATGACATAATCCCTCATACGTAGAGCTGCTTTTTGCTTTTCTCGATATATCTCAAAAATTATTTGAAGTATGGAAAAATGGAAAATCATATTTATGAAAAAGATTCATGATAAAAATACCTTTATATTTAATAAATATTAATAGGCATTAATCATATTTAATAAATATGATCAATATTTACTAAATAAATATCAATAATTATTTCTAAATAAATATTAATAATTATCTCTGTTCAATAAATATTAATAAATATTGATCATATTAATAAAATTTGTGAAAAAATAGATTTTGTTAAAAATCTATTTTATTTCTATTTCTTAAAATCTATTTTATTTCTATAATCTATTTGAATTTTATTAATATGATTAAAAATCTATTTTGTTAAAAATGAAAAGAGAGAGAACGGCGACACAAATGAAGACAATAAACCATGCAGGACCAAGCGTCAGGCTTTTCTAAAAAATATTCTCTAATCGAGATTGATGTCATGCGTTACTCATCGAAACGAGAGATGAGACAGATCCGATCGAGACAGAGAGTGTACATTAGTCATTGATGTCATAAATGCAAAACGAGAGGGGGTGGGGGGTGGGGGGGGGGGTTCTTCCACCCCTCCAATCGGATGTCACGTGTTCCTTACTCGCTATTCTCGGCTGATTCGAGATATAGCGCTTTGTACGTTCCTTTTTACCTATTATTTTCGATCTTTACTTTTGGCACATTACGAACAACATACGTCATCGTCGTAATGATGATTATACTGAATCCGTTCGGAGTTATTAAAGAACTGGTCTTGTGCGTCGAGAGATTTCGATTGACGCATCATTAATTTCGCATTGCGTTTCACCGTTTCATATTTTATATAAACTAATTGAGTTATTAACTGTGTTATTACTTTGTCGTTTCTACAGAAATTAATTCTTGTAATTTAAAAAAATGAGATTTATACATAAATGACTTTTTAATAATCTGTATTCCATTGTGTTTTTTATTGTCTAATGATTATATAAATATTTCAATATTGTGTAGAAAATATATGAAAAAAATTAATTAATATATAGTGATTTTGCTTGTATTAATTCTATGTTATACCGTGTTGAATTTATATTTGTTTTTTAAAGTTATTTTCATGCAATATAAAAATAGAAAAATAATAATCACATTAACGGCGATCGACACTATGATTGGATGTTATTTTAGATTAGTTGTTTGCGAATTTTTATCAACTTAGAATCGAGTATTTAAATTTCCACGATTTTTTTGCAGAGGCAATAATAGTCTGTTTCGAGCAATACAGTCGGTCAACAGCGATAATTAAATTAACATAACTGCCATCAATTCTATCTCTCTTCATTAAACGTTATATATTACGCCCTTCACGCAGGTTATTCCCTATATATCTCTAATGCATGTTTAATTTGATGCGCTTGTTTATATCCATTAATCCTATTGGCAAACACTCCGAAATAAGTGACGTATTTAGAGCGGAGCAGATAGATAGGTACATACGGGTTATTGATTCTCGATCAATTTTATTGAAATGACACGCTGATCGACGTTATTAAAACGACACCGTGATCGACGCACTATTGCTCGTTCGAGCAACGCGTCATCGAATTTATGCCGCATTGCGAAATTAATTTTTAAATAAAGATTTCCGTCAATAAATCATCGTTGATTCCATTTGCAATAATCCGCGCACGCGATCGATTTTTTTAATATTCAAAGAAATGGTATGTGTATGATACAGGAAAAATCAAAATTTCGGAATAAAAGAAATAACATGCCAAAGATTTATGTTGCCCTTTTAATCTTTTTTTTTTCAAATTTGCTTATATAATATCCTAAAAAATTAAGCTCGAAATTTATTTATCACAATTCTTCTTTTGATATTGAGCATTTTTTTTTTATACTCTAACACATCACTCAATAAGTCTCCGGTCTAACTAAGAAAAACAAATTTTTTTTTTAGAAATCACGTGGGTCTGTCAACGATGTTGCCATTATGTGTCAGACCGGGGACTTATTGAGTGATGTGTTACTTTTTATTTACTAAAAATTTATTCTTTTTTTTTTATTTGCGTTATCATTGCCGTCCTCGAGATTTCCTTTGAGATGGTAAATAGGTTCCGCATTCCGTTATGAGGAAAATAATAAAATAAGGAACATATTCGAAAATGTCACCGTGAAATGGCACGCTGTGCGACATTATGGAACTTTCGTGGAAGTGAAGCGAGAGCGAGCGAAGGAAATGAGAGGATTCGCAAAGATTGTTGCATCGAACTGCACGCAATACGAAGAAATCGAAACTTTCTTAGAACTTTGGCCTCCTCCGAAGAAACATTCTTTGCGGTTCTTCTTGCAACGCGGCGCACATCTCGCGTCCACTCTCCGTGACGTCACTTCAGCAGAAGTTTGAGGGAAACATACGTTTGCCTTACTCAAATGCAAAAGTGTCGTTTGGTAATGATAACATTATTGCATAAAATTATCAGGGCCGGGTAATATTTGAAATGCTTTCATTTTAAATATGTATTTAAAATGAAAATGTCATTTTGCATTTGGTATTTTAAATGCTTTTTGGAAAATCATTTCCATTTTACGTTTAAAATAAAAATATCTATACCTTTAACTGTTTAAAATAGATAAATGTGATTTTCTAAGCGTAAAAAAGGAACCAAGTCTCGTGATTGGCCAAAAGACAATTTCTTTTATAGCCACATTGAACTTAACGTTCGTGAGTATCACTTGTTCTTTAATTTTCGATAACAAAATTATCAAATTGTCAAATAAAACTATAAAATGTATGAATACTTCAATGAATTGCATATAAAAGGAAAAGTGATTTTGCATTTGAAAACCATTTAAAATACCTATTTATCCATTTTACATTTAAAATAGATTCGAATAACTCATTTTACATTTTGCATTTTAAATATATTTTTTTTAATATTTTATATTTGAGATTTTAAATGCAATTCGAAAAGCATTTCGCCCAGCCCTGAAAATTATATTATATATATACATTTTTTTTTTTTTTTTTGAATAAAAAAACTATTAAGACTTTGCGCAAAAGTTCTTAATACACATTTAGTACGCTTTAAAAAGAAAGATTATTTTTTACAAATTAGATTTCATGGAATTTTACTAGATTTTAATTCATCAAAAACGGGCCAACAAAATTAATAAAATTAATGAAACGGCAATTTGTGCGAAGCAATCAGAATTGGAGACGTAATATTGTTTCGATCAAGGATGTTTTGGCTGTAAAATAGTAGCATAAATAAAATATATTATCATTAAATGAAAAATTAAATGTATTATTCCGGATTATAAAAAAAAATTAAAATAATAATATTTTTAACCACTTCGTAAAAAAAAATTGTTATTAATATTTTTTTTCTAATTTAGCACAAAAACTTTTGATCGTGAATACTCCTTGAAATCAATTGCAAAAAACAAGAAAAGATGAATAATTTGCAGAAAGAGAGAGAGAGAGAGAGAGAGAGAGTTGTATAATTTTTAGTAAATAACTTTTAAACTTTTAAGTGGATCTAAATCAAGTTTCGCATAAATATTTATTAGAGTTTTGTTAAAGTGTCTTAATATATATGAAAATTTATTAATTTGTTAGCGATGTTTTTTCTTTGTCAATAAGTGCTACAATACGCGATTTTCTATAAGAATCAATATAAATTTCAAACCTAAATAATTTCCAGATCATTAAAAAAATTGTGCTCAGTTTTGCACAAATACTCAGAACAAGTAATAAAACGGTTTATGAAATTTTCATGCCTTTGTAAATGTTTTGTCTGTTTTGACATATGACATATACATCTTTAAGGGATATAAGGATCAGACGTTATTGATAGTCGAGAAATATGATGACTTGGACGCTATTAACGCGCGCATTTTATTTATTTGCGTTCCTGGAAAAGAATTGAATCTTTGTCCTCGTGAATTTACTGTCGATTTACTGCAACTCGCGAGATGACAAGCTAGTCCTTAATGCGTTACACAACTTTTGAGCGATTTAATTGCTATGTATTTTGTGTGAACATATTTATTAGAAATAATAACTAGCAGATTATAGCTTGTAGAAATAAATACGTAAACTTTTATCAATAATTTATCATTTTCTTAGGTGTTTGTAAGAGTCAATTTCTTACTTATTTATATTTCGAAGCTTTTAATTTCAACCAAAATTTTTCAATCATTAGAGATTTCTTGTCACATCGATCGATTGAAATCTGTCAAGTATCTAAATGTCAAAATAGTCATTGAGAAAGCCCTCCTCGTTCGAAGTCCTCCCCTTGTTTTGGACAACGGCCTTTTGTAAATTTGTCGGCCGGCCAAACGCATCTGCTTTCACTTGGGATGTTCACTGTACACGTCGTTTACATTATTCGCGTTATGTTCGCAATCCTAGAAATGCTGGCAGCGACTGGTGTTGTCAGAATCTGTCAACGATTTCCATAGCAAATTCTGAAATTTCATAAAATGATTTGACTGATGATATTTTCGTTCGAATTAAACTCTTTATGCGCAAAAAGTTTAATGCTCTCAAAATGCCTCAAATTTTATACAATAGATAATTTTATTATGTAATAAATTATTATTTTGTAGATATTTATTTTTTTAAATCTTTTTAAATGGATATTTTGTTATTATAATATATATTTATATTTGATATTAATATATATATATATATATATCCATTTAAAAATATTTTTAAAAATAAATAAATATATATATATATATATATATATATATATATATATAGTATTTGTTTGAGGGAATATATCAGTTTGAACTCTCGGAAAATAACTACATTTTCTAAATCTTTTGCAGCGTTACGTCTTGATAAAAATTTTTTATTATTTTACAATATTAATACAATATTGCTAAGTATTTAAATAAAAATTTTCAGCTTAATATTTTTATAAAGTTATGCAAATATTTGAAGATTTATAATTTCAAGCACGGTGTGCATGAAAACTTTTTTTCAAGAAGCAAAGCTTTCTTTTAACATGCCGCTATTTTTCTGTATTAAAAAATTTTGAAGAAACGCTTGGATATTTATCAATTTGTTTAATAAAAAAAATTTGTATCTTTAATATGATTTTAAATATGATAAACGAATGTTTTTATGTAAAATTGAAGAAGCTCTGCAAATATTTGCATAATTAAAAAAAAAAATGTTTAAGCTGGAAATTTTTATTTTTAAATAATAAATAATATTGTAAAATATTGTATGATATTCTAAAAAGATATTCTAAGAAAATTGCAAATTTTTATCAAATCGTTGCGCTGCAAAAAATCTAGAAAATATATTCATATTTCGATTTTTCGTTAGATATAATTTTGTAATAACGCGAGATATTATGTAAACGCGATGACTCACTGGATCCGAAACTGTGGCGTATTTATTTTGTTCCCTGTTTAAGAACGAGAGTAGATTTATAAAGATATTATAAAAGCCTTTATTAACGTTTACCATTCAAAAATCTGAAATCCGTTTCTTAAAGATTAAAATTATGACAATTATTTGGCTTCTATTTGTTTTTGCAATGTAAAGGATTTGGAACCATACAATTTGCAAGATGTGAAACGTAATAACGAAAGAAATGGTTCTTTGCTTTTTTGTTACGTGATTCACGCCGACCGCACTATACCGTATTTCGCGGAAAAAGAAATAAAGAAAATGGACCAAAGCCTGTCGAGAGGATTTGCTAATGACCTCAGCGCGCAGAAATGGTTGCGAACGTAGCGTTGAGAATTCCCGGGAATAGAAACGTCATCTATGAGAAAGTACGAACCTCGTCAGCTTGCATCGTTTCCGTTCTACCGTTCCTACTTCTTATTTTTCTTTTTCCATCACTCCTAGCTTTCTCAAGAAAATTCCTCGTGATTCGCGCAATTTGACGAGCGCCCTGATCGAATATTGGAAAATGTCTACGTTTTACAAACGCATTCGATTTTCGATCAAAGCCCCGAATTTTACAATATTGAATGTGGGGAAAGTTTAATAACACATGTGTCATTTAATTCTAAAAAATTTTCATTTTAATATTCGCGAAAACAAATCGCAAGTTATTCGTCGTGATATTGAAAATCATTTCATAAATTTATTTGTTGATAATGATTCTACACAGATATATAGTTTTTAATACATGCAACGTCAATTAATTATAGGGAGATACAAATATTAAATATTAATTTTTTTATTCATAATAATTGAAGTCGAAATTTTTTGGATTTTTTTTTAAATATGAGTGTTTTGACAGAGAGAATTTTTTGTTTCCTTTTTTTTGAAAATAAACTTTTTCCATAGTTACAGTTTATTTTATAGAATGCCTGTGGAAAATGAAATATATATATATAGACATACATATATGTCACATGTATATACAGGGTGTCCTAGATCAGGGTGTCCTGGACAGAATACAGAATACAGACGTACAGAAAATACATGTTTTAAAAAAAAAGTATGCAATATATTTTTCCATAACAATTTATATTAATATTTATTTTTTTTTTACACCATTTGATTGATCTTATTATTCTACACATAAAAGTATTACAATACAATTATCGAACACTAAATAATTTTTAAGACATTTTATATTTTATACTAAAATATGTCAGATTAAGATACAAAATAACTCAAAAAATTCTCAATGAAAAAATACTTTATTATAGTGTTTTGGAAAGCTTTCGACATAAGCTATAAGAATATGCTTAAAAAAATAGGAGATTCCATTTAAGAAATTAAAAGTGTCCTTGACTTGACCTTAACGATTCCATCCAAGGTCAAAGCAATGACATCATCTTATGTTCCCCTCAAAACCATACAATTTTTGTTCAAAACGTTTTTCTCTAAAATGCTTAGTTTTTGAAAGAAAAGAGATGTACGGGTGATCTAGGACACTCTGTGTATATATATATGACATATATGTGACAGCGATAGATCAGATGATGATAAATTTTTGGCCTCATGACAAACGCGCAAATTAGAATTTTATCTTCCCGACCTTTATCGCATTATTACGAGCATATGCGAAGCTATATGATTATGCTAATAAACCAGCATTTTTAAATTATAACTCAGGATATAATTTCAATATAACATTATATTGCAAATATCATATTAACACATCACTCAATAAGTCCCCGGTCTGACACATACATGGCAACATTGTTGACAGACCCACGTGATTTCTAAAAAAAAATTTGGTTTTCTTAGTTAGACCGGAGAGACTTATTGAGTGATGTGTTATAAAATTACAATTTGTAACTCTTTTTATATCGACACGTATTGACTTTAATGTTAATGTTGCATTGGTTTTGATTTTTAATTCGAATCTATACTGACATCAGGAAACTCGCTTGATGCACGATCCATCAAAGAGCGATAAATTTTTGGCAAAGTAGCAACATAACTATATATAACTATATTCTCTTGTTATTTCCGGAAAATTGTAAGACACGGATATGTCGTCGTCGTGTCAATTGACGGTCGAATCCCGTATACAAAGTGTTCCAGAATTAGATCGACAAACTTCAGATGCATTATAAAGGATACAAGAAAACAAGTCAATTTTGTCAATCAACACCGTGTCCGCAAATGAGACGTATTGGCAGAATCAAAGATTAACAAGAGACTCTCGAGGATCTGAAAATTCCGATTTTGATGAAAAGTTTTACGCGCGTGTAGAAGAAGGAGGGGAGGGGGATAAATTTAGAAATTTTCAGTTGCTGCCTAAAAACGATTTTAAGAAATAAAATCACTTTTCATATGTAAAACGGCTTTTCTCGATATGTCCCGAAAATTGAGATACCAAAAGATGTTTTATACAAAATTTCCATGGTAAAAACACCTCTATTTAATCACGTTAATAAGATTTTGAAAAAAAAATAACTTTTTTCAAAGATTTTTGCCCTTGTTAATTTTTGATTTTCTGCTAAAACAGCTCATTTGCGGACACGGATTTATTAAAATTGGCTTATTTTATATATTTTATATAACCACTTAAAGTTTATTGATCTGATTCTAAAAACATCTTGTATATACGGGAAGAAAACTGCAACGGACCGTCCGTAACACACGCTCGAGCGAATGCAATTATTCGCATCCGCGAGACGGGCGTAAAGCAAAATTGCGACATATGTACATATACACGCGTTTTCCAACAATCGTTCGTGCGCGTACATTGTGTCGAAAGTGCGCCGGTTAATTTGCCGCCGGCGAAAGCGTAATTATAGCCGTTGAGCCGCGTTTGCGTGCCGCAAATCTGTCGACGAACTTCTAAAGGCGGATATAACCTTATCTACTAATGTAAAGTTTTTCTCCTTGCGAATGTTTTTGCTGCTAACAAGAAAATGCCGCGCTCTGTGTGATTCATCTACTATTAATATTAGAATTTTATTATAAAAATTTTTATAATTATGAAACGATATTGAATATTATATTACAGTTATAGCGCAAGCACGGTGAAATCGTCGTGTTTCAAATTTTTTTAGGATTTTAGGATATACAGGGTGTCCTAGACCACCCGTACACTCCTTTTCTTTCAAAAACTAAAAGCATTTTAGAGAAAAACGTTTTCAACAAAAATTGTATGGTTTCGAGGGAAAACAAGATGGTGTCATTGGTTTGACCTTGGATGGCATCGTTAAGGGCAAGTCAAGGACATCTTTAATTTCTTTAATGGAATTCCCTGTTTTTTATTGCATATTCTTACAGCTTATGTCGAGAGCTTTCCAAAACACAATAAAGTTTTTTTTTATTAAGAATTTTTTGAGTTATTTTGTACCTTAATCTGACATATTTTAATATAAAATATAAAATATCTCGA
>JBCAUJ010000045.1:156757-173911 GCA_038406275.1 Cataglyphis albicans
AAATAAATAATTGTTATAGAAAAATATATTGCAAATAATTGCATACTTTTTTTTAAAAAACAATTATTTTCTGTACATCATTTGATTCATCTTATTATTCTATACATAAAAGTATTACGATACAATTATTGAAAACTAAATAAAATTTTCGAGATATTTTATATTAAAATATGTCAGACTAAGATACAAAATAACAAAAAATTCTTAATGAAAACATACTTTATTATAGTATCTTGGAAAGCTCTCGACATAAGCTATAAGAATATCCAATAAAAAATAGGGGATTCCATTTAAGAAATTAAAAGTGTCCTTGACTTGCCCTTAACGATGCCATCCAAGGTCAAACCAATGACACCATCTTATTTTCCCTCGAAACCATACAATTTTTGTTCAGAATGTTTTTCTCTAAAATGCTTAGTTTTTGAAAGAAAAGTGGTGTACGGGGACACCCTGTAAATATGTATATAAACGCGATTTTTGTTATATACTTTTAGAATTTTTTCCCATGATTTCCTCAAGGCCTCTAAAAATGTTTCATTTTATCTTAAGTCAAGCATCAATGTTACGAAATATATCATATATTTGCTGCAAATAATTATCGTATTTGCATTTACTTCAGTTATATGCACACAAACCGAGCAAAATAATTATATATATATAGATAACTAACATGTGTTTCTCTCCCATGAGTATTTTTGCGATTTGCTATTTAAGTATTAGCGGCGTTTAGAAAATTCTGACGTAATTTCTACGAATCATTTCAAACAGATGCACCGTGAGTAATGCACTCGAAATAATTCCTCCCGCTGCGCAGTATTGAATTGTGCAAACCGGACAGGACGATTTTCACGAAGATTCGCGGAAAAAAAAGCTCGATTTGTCCGACGCTCGATCTGGTTTTCCATGTCACCTGAAGAAGAAGAAAAAAAAAAGATGATTGAGGAGAGATCCACTGGACAAAGTGATTTAATGGCTTACGAGAGTCTCGAAATACCGTTTTCAAGCCATCTCTCATGGGATTAATTTTTTTTTTTTTTTTTTTTCTCGCTAGTATCGTCGAATGTGCGATGAATCAAGACGAGGTCATTTGCATTCACCACTAGGTGATACATTACACGAACACTCATTATGAAGACTCGCGTTCATACATATTTTTAGACTCGCCTGATCGTGCAGAATCGAGACTGACGACAGCGCTGTTAAATTAAATGCTAGGTTGTCTTGCAATTTTTTTTTTTTTTTTTTTTTGACAAATCGTACAATTTCGCGTCTCTTCTATAATCTATTGTAACGTATTATGGCCGAGTGTAAACGCCATCTCCATCCTTTGGCAAGCGTTCCGTTAAGCGCCTGTAAATTAATGTTGCTCCTATTAAACGTAAGCGATAAATTACATTCAATGTTCGCATGTGTGTAGGATTCGATGATGATGACAGATGATAACTGCCCGCCAAGAATAGTATGTTCACTTTGCGCCTCACGCAGATACTCTAAAATATTGTCCTCTTATAAAAAAAAAAAAAAAAAATAGCATATTCTTTATTTAATTTTTTTTTTGTTATTATATTTTAATGTTATTATATAATTTTCACTTTGCACTGTTATTAAGTTCTAAATATTTGGTTCATTGATAATATAAAAAAATTTTTTTAAAAAGTAGAAAAATTAATGTTATCTTCTAGCAACTAATAATTAAGATTGAATTATTTATCTATTATTATCTCTCACTATCTTTATATAAATCACAGCCTTATTAATTATTAGAATTTAATGTATTTAATCAGCCGACAAATTTAAATATTTAATATTATCGTGTATTAACTTCGAATGTAACTATAATTTTTAATCTAAATTTTAGTGAAACAGGACGCCGTTAAAATTTAATAAATAAATCCTACTTTTGGAAATTAGAATAAAATTGAGTTTAAGTCAAAAATATAAAAACTATAAATATCAAAGTTTGATGAATAAATAGAGCAATGTTAAAAAATAGACAATGTTTTCCCGTACAAGTGTCGGAATAAATAGTTTTGCGGCCGCCCACGAGAAAGGGAATCTCCGCTACGGGATACACATTTTCCAAATTAATTGCATCTGCCTAATCGCCTATTTCCATCCTTCCTGGTGGCTCGTCGATGTTTTCGGTTATCCGTCCGTGCGGTCCAAACGACCGAATTTTGGCGGATCTCCAAATCGTGGCTCTAAACGCATCAGGATCCACACCGCGATTCTATACCCGATGTCTATTTTAATGTCGGATCGTCGATTAATCATTAGTCCGCTGCTTCATCGAGTCGACAGGGTTGTCACTCTTCTCTCTCATCTCTTTCTTTTGGGAAAGAAGAAGAGGGAGGAAGCGGGAGCAGACCTTTTCTCGCTGATGGCACACGTTCTCTCGTTCCATTGGCTCTTTTCATCGTCAATTATCTGATACCGCGGAATTAATAGGATCCCGACGGGTTTCGCGAGTACTTTAGCCACACAAGTCTCGACTCAGTCTTGGATCTTGTTTTCATGAAATTGCGCTCGGGTAAGAAAAGGCGCGCTCTATTGATTAGACATTGTTTGATTCATCAATTTTAACGACGATATTATTTGCGCGGAAGTCGACGCTTGAAATTAACGAGGATTACTTAGCGAGAATTAATAAAAATATTAGAAGTTGAATTTAATTAACGAGAATTAATTAAAATATTGGAAGGTGAATTCAATTAACGAGAATTACTAAAAATATTAGAAGTTGAATTTTAGTAAAAAATAATTTATAATAAAATTGGTCTTTAATAAATTAGATTTTTGTTGATATAAAATTTATTCAAAATGAATTAAGATATACACAGTGATCTGTTAAGTGTTATATTTTCTTTTAATTATAACGACCCTTAAATTTTCGATATTAAATATCTTTATAATTAAAAATTACAAAATTTTTGATAAAAATGTATTATTTTTTTTTTATATTTATTCAGAAATAATTAAAATATTATTTAATTATAATGATACATCTTTTTATTAACTTTCTGAAGTTGAAGACATTTTTTGCAATATTCTGAGAAATTATATTAAAACTATCAAGATAGAGATTTTTTTTAAGCGACATATTTTTTTTTTTTTTTTTGTTAACATTATCATTTCGTAATTTGATAATAGCAAAGCAAATAGCTACATTATTTAAGGATGTCATATGTCAAAACATTGAGCCAAAAATATGAAAATTGCGTAGACTGTTCTACTATTTCTTCTGAATATCTATGTAAAACTTGTATAAACACAATTCTCTTAAGAGTTTAAAATAATTTATTGTAGCACGTGTATTGTAGCACTTATTGACAAATTTGACATGAAAAAATATTGCCGACAAAATAAAAATTTTTATATACATTAAGGAAACTGTTATAAATATTTGTGCAAAACTTGATTTAAATCCACTTGCTCGTTTAAAAATTATTTACTAAAAATTGTAGAAAAATATTATCTCTTTCTCTCTCTCTCTTTCTGCAGATCACTGGTTTTTTGTTTCTTGCAATTGATTTCAGATGATATTCACGCTCAAAAGTTTTTGTTATAAATTAGGAAACATTTTAATTACAACTATTTTCTTTTATACGAATACGTTAAAAACCTTATTATTTTGTGACATTTTAATTTTTTTTTATAGTCCGCATTTATTTATTTGATTTTTCAAACGGTATGAATTTAAGAAATATTTTTTTTTTTTAAGCAATTTCTGGTAAAAACTCGGTTCATAAAATCATGATTGACTAGAGATATTGTCAGTAATAATTGTTACGAGTCCATAGACACGTGGAATTGACAGTTAGGATTTGTGCATACAGTTATGCGCATTGCACTTGACACATCTTTCACGCGTACGATAACCAAGATGGTGACATTGCATTTTAATTAACGGAAACCACATTTATGAAGAAAGTTGATTTTTTTCAGACATTGTAATTAAAAGAAAAGAGAAACCTGGAATAATTTTTAATCGAGGAGAGAATTCTGCAATATTTATAATAATGACATGTGTAACATCGATTTATTATTAAACGTCAGGACCGTATAGTTCTGAGTTTATTCTGGAAAGCTAAAAACGATATGGAAAATGATAGATCGAGTGGCATATAATCGCGCCAAATGAAACGTAGTGAAGGTTTTATCGATGTAATAAAATCGACGAAACGTCGCTGTGTGATTTGGCGTCTCTCCAAGCCTCATCGCAGTTTGAAAACTGAGATTTCAATTTTGTACCGGTAACTTATATATAATATGGCACACGGGCCATATCGCTTCATCGATATTTCCGCTTATGCTAATAGGCTGATTCTTTGACGTGCAACGCACGACAATATATTAGCCTTCACATCTTACGTCAAAATTTGATTTATGAACAGTTGTTGTGCATAGATAATACTAAAATCATCTACATAAAAATAGAGCATGTAAAATTTTATCTTAGATAAGATAAAGATGATTTATTTCAAATTTATCTTATCTAGATAAAATTATAAATAAAAATTATAAAATTATAAAACAGCTTATAGATTTTAAACAGTATTAAGATAACAATTGAAAAAAAAAAAAAAACAATTAAAATAACGTATATTTACGTATAAACTTTTTCATTAAATACTTTTCCATCTTCTGTTACATTATTATAAAACTGTGAAAAACGTCACATTCGGCAGTGAAAATAATAGAAAATACGCACAAGGCAGTTGGCACGATACAACACACTTTAGATCTATTCTAATTCCGCACTGAATACAATGTTTAATAATTCTTTGATATGATTGGATCTTACCTTTGATTCTCCGTTGAATCTAAAATGTAAGAACCAAAGAATCATGAAACGCTTACTAAGGATTGAGTTTTGCTGGATGCTGCCATTGTCTTAAATAATTTAAGACAAATGACGCATTTTTCCGCCTAAAATAAAAATGTGGATAATATATTCTATTATTATCTAGATAAAGATGAGATAATTTATCTCATCTTATCTAGATAAAGATGAGATAATCTATCTCATCTTTATCTAGATGAGTATTTATCTAAATAATTATCTACATAACTTTATCTAGATAACAGTAAATACTGTTAACAAAGATAAGGTTTGATAATTAATTTTTTCTTTATATTTCGTTACAGGAACAAGTGTATTAAAGTTGATTAATATACAATGTGTCAACTTTGCACTATCGCTTGCGCTATCGTTTACCTTTCTAGCCGCGATTAATTGCATTTGATTAATTCGTACATACATCAGTTTTATGCAATTATTGGCACAAAATGAAGCAATCACCGTTGCTTTGCATTCGCCTGTGACACTTGCACTCATGATAATCGCTAATTAATTCCGTGTGCTATAACATCACTCGTAATGACATTCATGAAATGCACTTTAGGCGCGCATTACGATTGCAATGGTGAAGTGCGCGAATGTAAGAACGCTACCGCGCAACATTTACATTCAATAGTTTGTTCGACGTTTTTATATAGATGTTCTCTCTCGATCGCGACTGTGCCAGCTTTTATCCTTTTTTCTTGCATACATCGTCGCTGCGGATCGATTATCTTCTGACATAATCGTAAGAGATAATCTCCATCAGATATCGCGCCGCAGCGAACGCAGTTTATGAAAGCTATTCGCAAATCGACTACTGTATAGTCGCATAAATCGTCGCATAATCGCGGAAATGATAGGCCATTTTTAATTTTACAATAGTTGTGCGCAAAATGAGATAAACATCGCGGAAAAGATATTTCCCTGTTAATTAATTATTAATCAAACATGCAAATATGTAAAGAATTGTAATGTCAAGATTGGAAAATAAATATATCTTCTGAAAAAAATTTATCTTCTGAATAACACATCTCACTCAATAAGTCTCCGGTCTAACTAAGAAAAACAAATTTTTTTTTAGAAATCACGTGGTCCGTCAATCTGTCAACAATGTTGCCATATTGTGTCAGACCGGGGACTTATTGAGCGATGTGTTATATAGGTATTCTCAAATCTTATTTTGCCGAAATATTTGAATATTTGGTAAGATTATGAAATTATTTTGTAATAAAATAAAATATATAAAAATAAAAGAAAAAAATTTTAAATAATAATTTTTTGATATATTGCATTTTTGATTAATTTCATAACATTTTGTCTCTTTTTATATCTTTATTTTTTTTTTTAAAGATATTTATACAGGATGGGTTATTTTAATCGATCCTCTGAAATATATTTCAGAACCCTTAAGTTTAAGACAAAAATGTTTCAGACAAAATTATTTGGGAGGGAGTCATGATAGTCATCTGATAGCGATCTTCATTTGATCTTGAATCATAGTATCAATGATTATTTCAAAGTCAACTTAATTTTTTTAATTAAGATCCTCTTTTTTATTATATATTCTTATAACCCCTTTTTGAGGCTTCTTCAAAATACTATAATAAAGTATTTTTTTATTAAGTATTTTTCGAGTTATTTTATATCTTAATCTTACATATTTTAATATTAAAAATAAAATATCTCGCAAAATATTTAGTTCCCGATAATCTTCTCGTTCTTATCGTAATACTTTTATGTATACAAAATAATGAGACAAATTAAGTAGATTGATTAAAATAGTCCATCTATATCTCCAAGTATTTTGGCAGAATAATAATAATCGAAATATATTAATCTAATAGATTTTTAACATATTATATTTCACTTATTTATTTATTTATTCACTTCTTTAGAAGATTTTAAATTTTTATCGTGTACACGTAGATTTCGAATTTATCTCTCGAACGATAGAATCTCTATAGAAGGCTATCATTGTGGTCGCATAAATTTTGGGATCAATTGCGCCATTTTACCTTGTATTGTTAGGTCTCTGTTTTGCGATATTCACAGGCAAGTGATTTATTGCACGATAAACATTTCAAATTTTCCATAGCAATCTACGATGCACGTGGTTGCATTTAATCTTCCTTCCTGTATATTGTAATTTTACCATAATTTCACTATAATTACGTCTTAGTGTCTGGTCAGAATTGCAAAGGCTGCGAAATGTTATTTTTCTAATTTCTTTGATATTTAATCCTGATAAGATTGTAAATTAAAATTACAATCAAGTGCGATTAATACGATACCGAGAAAAAGTCATTTTCATATCCGACGATTAGAAGGATGAAAGAACAATTGTGATTACCTTGACTTTAATAAACAGTGGCTTTCGATCAAGGAAGTTGGGATATATCTGCGCGGCAGAACACATCTTTACTTAGTTTTCATGGAAATCATTTGCACTGCTGCTTCCCTCATTAACGAGCGCATGTATTCCGCGAAGAAAAAAAAAAAAAAAAAAAAAAAAAAAAAATAACTGACAGACTCATCACGTCGATCGCAGCGGCGTAAAACCTTTTTCTACTCGCCAACGTTGGGATAATATTGTGATTTTTTTTTTTTATTGTAAGTATAATTCGATTATAAATGCTTTGATCGATGTTTTGGTGATTAACATTCGGGCATATGAGTTGACTGTAAATTTTGAAAATCTCTCTTGCACGCGAGCATATGAGGGCATTTCTACATTAATCATAATATTATCAATTAATATTCTCGTTTCGGTTTGTTAAATTGATTAATTAATATTGAGTTGTAGTCATGCGCTAATTTGGATAATTGCGCGTTAGATTTAGTAATCATTTAACTGTAACAATATTCGAAACATACGTAAATAGAACGTTGATAATTTTCTTCATTAATTAATCGAGATAATTATGCATATAGATATTTAATAGATAAATTATATTTATTTATTTATTAATATTTATTTTTCTAACGCAGAGTAAAACCGAGAACCGACAAATTAGCGAAAAGGTTGTAATTAAAAAATAAAACACGGTTCAATATCTTTTTTATTAAACTTATTTTACATGATTTTATATGTCAGATTTTGTACAACAATATTTATTACAATATTTATATCCTTATTCTATATATAGTCTTCATCTGTTTGCAACACTACTTTAAGTGCTGATAAAAGATCTAATCTTATGACTTACATTATCATAGTAAAGAAATTCCTTGCGTACCGCCAAGCATTACACGATTCTAATTGCACATTTCCTCGTACAGTTAACTGTAAAGCGGCGAAGTATGTGTAAATAACATGGTTATAGGTGATTATCTTTTAATATCGCGGAAAGTATCATCTCGAGATCGCCACTTGAATCTAGATATTCACTTTTTAGGATCTATTAAATCTACCAATCGAACAGTCCTGAGATACAAGAACACGAGCAGCTGTCAAAATATCTGCGGCATGAAATCTGTTCCGGCGAATAATGTCAGTTATCATACGTACTATTCTCGCTTTCCCTCTCTCTCTCTCTCTCTCTCTCTCTCTCTCTCTTTCTCTCTCTCTTTCTCTCTCTTTCTTTCTCTCTCTCTCTCTCTCTCTCTCTCTCTCTCTCTCTTTTATGTCCTTCTGTCTCTCTCAGAAAATATTTTCGAATGAATCGAACTCTTGCGCAATTTTCTTTGCGGTCGGTTAGATCAGGCCGAGCGGATCTAAAGCTGACTAATCGCGAGTTTCTTGTGAAAGTGATGTTTTTTCTTGCGCATTATGATCGCCACGCCAGAGCCAGTCGCGTGATCCTGCTATTTCCTCGTAAACATCGTAGCGGATTTCATACATATTCATTGCGTACGTGCCTACTATTTTGCAGCAAATAACGCCCGTGTACAGCCAACTTAGAATTAAAAAGAATAGATAAAATATTCGAGCTGTCATTAATCTGTCATTAACATTTAATGTGTCAAGCAAGAGAAGATCTGCTCGTATTTATTCAACCTTTCGTTAATTTAATATATTTATTAAAAGTTTGATTTCTCAAAGATTTATGTATCTCTGTATTTATTTAACACCCTAATCACAACTTTGTTAGAATCAGTGTCTTTATGTTAATTTTCAGCATAATCATGCTTGCCATTTGAATCATGCAGACAATCGAGTCACGTTATTGTATTGTAAATAACCGGAATAAAATTCTTACGTTTGCAACGAAATCCCGCGGAATGAACAAGTGAATCGAAAATTGCATAAGACACCATTGACAGGCTTATGAAAATAGCGCGACTCAAATCCTTTTTGCGCCAAAAAATTTCCACAAGGATCATCGCACTTTACGTTTCGTAGGATTAATCTCGTTGGATTTAAGGAAGCCCCCAGCTTCGTTCTGAAATGCAGCTCTTCTGGGAAAATCATTCCTAGAAGATGCACGCGTGACCTAAGTGCAATTTAATTATGACTTCACGAGTCTATTAATCGAAATGATCGAGTCGCCGATTCGCGGAAATCTCGCCTCGTCTTTTAATGAAAAAAAGCCACCGTTTCAAGGTAAATGTCGCGATCGCGGAAGGATTACTTGCATAAAAATTGTCGTTATGAAGTAAGTTAAGAAAAAAAAAAAAAAAAATAATAATAATAATAATAATAATAATCTCGACATCAATGAGCTATGCTGGGTGAATAAAAATTTACACAGAATTGTTTACATAAGTATTTACTTTTATTTACATTTTTTATCTTTTTATTATATATATTATTTATTTATTTATATATAATTATTATTTTATATCTGTCGGTATGATCAGCCGGCAAGCATCAATTATAAATTACAGGAGTCAATTATGCTGAAACAGATCGATTATCAATGAAGTTCGATAATTTTACAATATTTGAAGTTTTCCATGATGCAAATCAATTGTCATCCTACAACCGCATAAATAATGATTCATAATAATAAAGCAAATTATAGCAAACTTATTAAGTTATAATATATAGTCATAATAATAATAATAATAATAATACAAGCGTTGCTTTAAATCGAAATAACAAAAATAGAGAATATCTTGCAATTAGAAACTGTGTGTACGACTATTAATTTCATCAATTTCTTTGCTTTTCTTTGAAATTAAAGAAAAAAAAATTAAAATAAAAAAAAAATTGAAAAACCCGATTTTTTTAATCACTATTATATATGTACAATTTGCCCAAATATTAAAAGGTAAGACGAAGAATCATGTTTGTTTTAGTGCCAAAACAGTTTTTCTGGTATCTTTCACTAATTGACAGGTCTGGATTATTTGATTTTTTTAACTATTATAAGTTAAGTTTTTAAAATGTGTGTGTGTGTGTGTGTGTGTGTGTGTGTGTATTGCTTTAATGGGCGAAAAATTAATTAACTTTACGTGAAAAATTACTGAAAGAAATATTATTGCAGTTAAGTTAAAAAATTATTAAATTATTAAAGCTGGAAATTAATTCTTTATTAAGAGCCAACATCAACACATCCGACAAACTTGTTGCACGACAAATGAAATATTCTCATCAATCATTTTCACACGACTTTAACGAATGATTTTGATGAATTATTTAAAAAAAAAATTAATTATTTTAACTTGTACAAAAAGTACAATAATACGTCAACATTAATGAGTTTAAAAATAGCTAGTTTAAGTTAAAAGTTAACACGTTTAAAGTTAATTGAGTTAAGTTAAAAGTTATTAACTTTTCAACTTTTTAACTTAACTTTTAACTGTTTAACTAGTTACTACCCAACTCCGCTAATTAACATTTGTGTAACACATGTGTGAAAAAACTCACACGAGGTAGAAGCTGCGAGATATTCACTTTACGATCCTCGCGCTCTTATCGCACCTATGTCTAGCAAGCAAATTGATATAAAACCTGGTCGCCTCGCCGAGACGCTATGTAGCCTTGGTACATTCTAAGCAAGGTTACGGCATATTCTGTTCTGCTGCAGCGGCATCCGAGTAAAGGCATACAAGGCGCGTCGACGATATTGTGAATGTAGTGGACGCTATGCGTGCATAGAGCACAGCCGCCGTTCGCGGAAGACCTGTTTCTCTTCGAATGTTACTGATCTGTGGCGGTCGATAACCCTCTCTCATCTAATTACAATGGAAAAGCTTCATCGCACGTATCTGCCTGCGCTATCATCGGAAAAGAATTCCCGTGCTCGTTCCTTCCCACGTATCGCGCGATCACGGATATCATCGCGATACATATACACACATACAGATACAGGCTGATGATACAGGCTTTTTAATCTCAACACGCAAATATTTGACGTAGACCAAAAATTAAAAAAGCATTTTGTAGCTTGAAGTTTCAGCTTTAACAAGCTATCGGTAGTTTTTAAATCTTTTTTATTTTTTTTATTCTATATTTTAAACAAGGATACATTATTTTGTTCCTTAAAATTTCGTATTTTTGCCACTCCATATAAAAATTATCGAGATGCCAGAGATGTTTATTTAAATTTGCTTAATTTGAAAATGTAATGAAAAAATATGGATTTCTATTTAAAAAAATTAAATTGACCTTTATCTGACCTTAATAAACATCTCAAGGTCAAATCAAGGTCACTGTCGTACGTCCCCCTCTAAACCATAAAATTTTTATTTGAAAAGCTTTTTATAAAATTGCATATTTTCGAAATATTTGCCTGTTAAGATTAAAAAGACCCGCCCTGTATATATACGCTATGAAAAACACTCCGGCTGCGATCATTACACGGCGCGCGTTAATTAATCACGTTTAGTCGCGTATTTATGAGAATAAAATCGCCTCGCGATTTAATGTCAGCGGGATCGTAATTCGATTGAAATAGATAACGGAAATGACTGGAATAATAACGGACGTGCGACATTTCCTTCCACCACTCGCGACAACGAATATTCCGACAGCGAGTGACGACGTATAAAAATAACATTGCGCGCAATTTCTCGATTATAGAAGATTACGTCACACAAGGGAAGTTATAACTTTTCCAGTTATCGGATTCTGCGAGACAAAGTATATTCTGTTATTCATTTTCTCAATTTTCTGTCACAATTTTGCACTATTGACAATTTTCTTAAACATTATTATATTATTAAGCTAATAATATATATATAATTTTTCGAAATAAATTTTGTGTAAAGTCAATCAACATTTTTAATGATAATTTGAATTTATTTGGAAAAATGTTATTGACAGTCTGTAGTCATTCTTACTCTTAGTGTAGAATAAAATCAACATTTTTATCTGTAAGTTTTAACTATAAATTCTATCGCTAATAATACGAAATATATATAAATAAATTGAATATATCTGAAATTAAAAATAGGTGCACACTGTATTATTTTCCACACCTTTTTTAATTGTTTTAACAATTTAACATTTGACAATTTAACATTTAATTAACACAACAACTATATGTTAAATTAACATTGAATGTGCTAAATACTTATGCACAAAAATTTTAACCAACATATCTTTTAACATTAAAATATAAATTTTTCAATTGTATTGTATAAATAGACATGAAGTATTTGTTTTATCTTTCAACCACAAATTGTGATGAAAATAAAATGAAATAACTTTTATTCTGTTGAAAAATTCTTTTAACAATTTGAAATATTTGCGGTATGACTCTTTTAAAGCTAGTCAAATTATATACCACAGTCAAAGAACGCACAATACGCTCATTTCTGCCTGTGGCGAATTTTACCAGAGGCAAGTGCGCCATGTAATTTAGTCAATGGTATATCGATCCGATAACGATCGCAATATTACCGAAACCATTATTATATTCACGTACGCATCAGTATCGAATTTATTGCGTCGCTACACCTGTAATCAAAAATTCTTCCTGTTTCACATTTTTTAAGATTTCAAGATTTCGATTACAGTTAAAAAAAAAAAAGAAAAAGAAAAAAAATACCGGAACTAGGACTAGTTTCTTATAGGTTTTGGGACGCTGAATACAAATCCGGTTTTGAAATTGCTCTATCACGTTAAAATTTTGAGAAAATTTTGCAATTAAAGTTGCAAAAAAGGCTATTTTCATGAACTTTGTCATATTATAGCTGCAATATGTGACGTGCTGGAGAAGTTTTTATTGCAATCAAAATAATGTATGTTGTTAGAACTTTCAACTATCAAAAAAAAAATTTTTATACGATTAATAAGATGTCCATTAAATATGAGGTATTGCAGAAGTTAACTGTAACTTAGGTCATTGACGATTTATCGAATAATTTTCAATAGTTTTTATGTTTATTAAAATTTAAAAGTTTTTAAATCACTGAATACGAATACCAATGTCAAAATTGTCAAATCCAAAATGATGGATTCAATATTATAAAAATTTAAGCTTTGACATCCGCCATATTGAGCCCACCATTTTGAATTTGACATTGGCTTTGTATTCAGCGACCTAAAACTATTAAGTTTAAATAAACAAAATTGAAAGCTATTTAGTAAATCGTCAATGACCCAAGTCACTAATTTTTGTCAATACATCCATATTTAATATAAATATTCACCATAGATATCTTATTAACCATAACCATAATAACGATCAAACATTCCTTTTGAGGATTAAAGATCCTAACAACATACTTTATTTTGATTGCAATAAAACTTCTGTCGCACGTCACATATTATAGCTACATGACATTTATGAAAATAGCTCTTTTTTGCAACTTTAATTTTCTCAAAATTCTGACGTGATAGAGCAATTTCAAAACTGTAACACATCACTCAATAAGTCCCCGGTCTGACACATTATGGTAACATTGTTGACAGACTCACGTGATTTTTTAAAAAAAATTTATTTTTCTTAGTTAAACCGGAGACTTATTGAGTGATGTGTTATTTATCCAAAAATAAGAAAAAAAAATTAGTCCCGTTCCGAAAAAAAGTTATCTTTCATTGAAGTGTCATAGACATGGACAATCTTTTGTTTCGTACACAAGAATATTTTTACGATTGATCGCACTCACGCATCGCATATTGAAATTCAGGCATGAATATCTGCAAAGCGCGAACAAGTTTGATAGAGAAAGTAAAGAGATGATAGAAATTTCGCGACAGACATCGAGGAGAGTAGGGGGACAGGAAACGTGGCGAGAAGATGTAGGAAGAGTAGAAAAAGCTGGCAGAGTGTAGCACGTATACCCGGGTCTGATAAAGCGCCGAGCTGTTCGTAATAAGAGCCGGCAGAAAGTTAGCTGAACCGTAAAGCAGAGGCTGAGGAGGGCCACGATGGCGAGAGTTCCAGGAACACGGCGTTCCCTCCGAGAACTCCGTACTCTGGAGAGAGGATCCGCCTTGATGCTTCTTTTGCTCCTTTCCTTCTATCCTTCTAGCGTCTCCCACCAGCTCCTTCCATCTGCCTCGCGCGTGAAACTTTGTCGGTGCGTTTAATTCTTCGCTTAATGCCAACTAGAATGAAAAAGGAAGGGCGTTATTCCACGCGTTAATCGTCCGGTTTTTACACATCCGAGGGAGGAAGGAGGGATTATTAGTGGAGTTTTCTTAGCTATTCCCGCGAAAAAGAGCGAAGCTCTATCTAAATTATTATGCGACGCAATCGTAAAAAAATTAATAGAAATACATATATTGATAAAAATTGACAGAGAAAAAATATTGTCAATAAAATGAAAATTTTCACATATATTAAAAAAACTTGAATAAATATTTGTACAAAACTTGATTTGAATTTACTTGATTGTTTAAAAATTATTTACTAAAAATTATAGAAAAATATTATTTTTCTCTCCCTCTTTCTGTAAATCACTCGTTTTTCTTTTTTTTTTTTTTTGTTTCTTTGTAGTTGATTATTTTAGGGGGTATTCGCGATTAAAAATTTTTGTCATAGGAAAAATATTAATTACTATAATTATTTTCTTTTAAGAAGACGTTAAAAATCATATTATTTTCTGACATTTTAATTCTTTATATAATCTAAATTTATTTATTTGATTTTTCAAACAGTATAAACGTAAGAAATGCTCTCTTTAAAATTTTGACCGTTTTTTTGCTACTATCGTGCAACCAAAAAATCTTTAAACAATGATTTAAAAATTGTAAAATGTCTGAGAAAATAGTCGTTAAGCAACCGTATCGGAGACTTCGTCACGCCTTCGTTACAAAAGAAATCGCAGAGAAAAATGAGGGGAAGGGGAAAGAATGAGCTGGCGAAAGAGTGAGGAAAAATAAAACGGAAGAGAAAAATTCTCTCAGAATAAAGGGGGTGGGGGGGGGGGAGAAGGGAAGGACGTGCACCGTCAAAAGGGATCAACAAAAAATGACTGCTTGCCAGCTCCGAGAACGACCATATACATTGATATTTAATAAATTATCGGATAATAAATAATCTGCAAAACAGTATCGTTAATTAGATAAACAAGTCCATAAAATCGTGTATAAAGAGCAAAACATAACATACGTTTCGTTATCTATACTTGAATGGATATTTCGCATAACTGCCGGTGGGATCATCGGCCTCTTTTGTAGCATCGAACTATCAACGAAGGCGTCCTATTGTCGGAGCCATCTTTGATTCATTCTCAGAATCGAAAGAGCCAGCAGGCTCTCTTCCACAAGGCTTTATCGTTCTTCTTTTTCATGTTGCCCCTTTCCTCTTCATTATTCAGGATGAGCCTCGCTTCTTTCTCTCTTTCTCTCTTTTTTCATTTTCTTTGACATTCGATTCATATCGTCTTATTCGTCGAAATTATTCGCATCTGGCTGTCCTTTTTTTTAATTATAGTTTGCTCCGAGAGGAAAAGAATTGGTTTTTCATTTTTATTATAATATTACAAGCATGATAGGACATTTTTTAACATGCGTCTTGATTTTTAATTTTTGCTTTAAAAATTCTAATATGTTAAAAATATCTCGCTCTTATCCTTATATACGGTTAATATGATCTCTTCATCTTAATGACATTTTTGAAATTTACTTATCGTCGACTAATTAAATATCGATGTATGGTCATTCTTGGAACTAACAGAATAAGCAAACGGTCATCTGATCCTCCTCGTTCCATGCGCGTTCTTCCTCTCGTTTCCAAGAGAATCCTTTCTTTATGTTTTATTTCGTTTACTTTCTTGCCAGCTCATTCCTTCTCCTTCCTTACTTCTCTCTTCGATTTCTTTTATAACCAAAGCGCGCATTCATGATTCTACGAAATCGTTGAACCGTCTTTCTTATCTGTCGATTTCCTTTAGTTTGCATCGTTTATGGGAATGCTTATGATAATAATGAAATATATTGATGGCATTTTAAATGATTACTTTTACTCCTTTGAATTTTTATCATACGAATAAATGGATAATATTATTTAACTACTCACTTATCGTGCAAAAATTGCAATGCAAATGATCGCAGATAATGATAATAACTCGTCTGCCACCGTCCGAATATTTTTTTTTAAATATTTAAATAATTTTGACATATGCGTGAAGCAATAAAAACTTCACTTCCCATTAAACGACAATCAATTTTTAATGTTTATAATTTTTTGGCCATTTTTCCATATTCCATTGTTAACATAATCAAAGTGATTAAAGCCGATCACTTCTTGTTCTACCATACTTTAATAGGTCGTTGACCTCTCATATCGCTGCTTTATGTTTTCTCGATATATACGGTCAAGTTCGATATCATGCCATGCACTTGTGAGAATTTGAATTGAAGTTCGAGGACTTCCCTCCAATCATCCGGCCATTGTTTGAATCGTACGGTGAGTACGAGCATATTAAAGGTTCAAAGTTTAATAATGAATTCTAAAAAAATAAATCTGTTTTTTTCCGCAATTTCTTATTTATAAATAAAAAAAAAAAAAAACTTTTAAACTCTGGAATCTTAGGCAGATATATTTATGCATTCCTTTTTACATATACCCATGTATAATTTCAATTTCTTTTCAATTTAAAACATTTTTTCTTACTTAGAACATTATATCGTAGAAAGATGACATTTGGAGAAATTTATGAAGTTTTTTCATACTTTTTTTTTTGTATTTTTTTATTGTAATATATAATCTTTGAAGAATTCTCTCAATTTTATCGAAATCATAAAAGGATCAAAAGATGCCGTTATCGCAATTATTAAAAAATTCTGCTAGCATTTATCGCTGTCATATTTTTTCCCTATAGTTTAGAACCTTTTCAGTTACATGGTTCAACAGAAAGCCCGATAAATAAATATATATATATATATATATATATATATATATATATATATATATGTTGGCATATATGCAGACTTAGAATACAACGGGTATACGATGTAGAATAATGTGGAA
>JBCAUJ010000045.1:241900-263998 GCA_038406275.1 Cataglyphis albicans
TTTGATAAAACGAAACTTTTACAATTATTTGTAAATAAAATAAATAAAAAAAAAAATTTCTTTTTTAAGAAAAAAAAGAAAACATGGCTAAAGAGATTAATTTATTTTATTTTTAGAAATTAAATATGCATTAAATATTATTGAGAAAGGGGGAGCGGGAGAGAGAGAAAGAGAGACTGCTCTATAAATTTTAAGTTTTCGACAATTGATATTAATGTATATTATGATTTTCAGGTCAGGTGTAATTCCTTAATAAGTTCCTCGCACAGAATATTAGCTTTGAATATCAATCTCATTTCAATAGAACATTCGGATAATAATAATAATTAATTTGATTAATTTGACGCGTAAAAACTGCCTTTGATGTCGCTACATTATATTATCAGTTTCATCCAACGTTAATTCGATCTGTGATACAATTATGAATATATCAAAAGAATCTCGTGATTATCAATATGCTTCAATCCGTGATAAATTAGCGAAATTAAAATGATATCGGAAGAGAGAGCGCAGCAACAATTGCTTATCGTCATAGAAACATTTGCTGCGATTTTATTAGATATTCGCTTTTGTAGCAAACTAGCGTCATTAGTATGATATTAACAGACCTTGTATTTCATATAAAATTCTAAAAATTATATATGCAAAATAACAAACGATATGTATATCGCTTTAATGACATACGATCTATAAATAATATTTTAAGCTGTCGATGAGTCGAAGCGAAATTAAATGTTTGTCTACACGATAATGGACGATAGGTCATCAGACTGACATTATGAATTTTAGTGGAAATGCCATCATCTTGGAAAACAGTTCGATAGACAAATACAGCTTGTTAGCCAGTCTGCATTCCTGGTAAGAATCATCTAGACTTTTCGAGAATGTTTTCCGATGTACCAGCTTTTCCGGGTTACTTTCAGGATAGACGAGAACACCTCCAGCAACGCGGGACTTCCTGATAGGAAGGGTGGTTCTAGCTGGGGTTAACTGTATCTATCAATCGACATAAATGTAGTTAAGCCATCGCAAATTTGATGGCTCGTTTGATTTCATTGTTGCGTTTGTTTGTTTGTTTTTTTTTTTTTTTTTTTTTTTTCGTGCGACATAAATTCGATATCTTATAAAAGAAAGAAAAAGATAATTTTCGTTAGATTTTAAGAGATAAAATGTCGCGTTTTTGCAGGGAAATAATGATCATCAATTCTTTCGCATTAAAATAATATTACCTCGCAATAAAAATTTTCTCCTAAGGATGTATGTGTCAAATGTCAAAACATTGAATGTCAAAAGTATAACAATTTCATAAATTGTTTTGCTACTATTTGTATATTGTTGAAAATCTGTGGAAAACTTGAGCATAATTCTTTTAACGGTTTGCAAATTATTTAAATTTGAAGTTATAGTATTGATTTTTATGGAAAATTGATGAAAAGCACTTATTAACAAATTTGACAAAGGAAAAACATTGCCAACAAAATAAAAATTTTCGCATATATTAAGAAAACTCTAATAAATATTTGTGCAAAACTTAATTTAAATCCACTCGTTTAAAAATTGTAGAAAAATATTCTCTCTTTCTCTCTCTCTCTCTCTCTCTTTCTCTCTCTCTCTCTCTCTCTCTCTCTCTCTCTCTCTCTTTCTGTAAATCACTTGTTTTTTTTTTGTTTCTTGCAGATGATTTTTGGGAGTATTCACGATCAAAAATTTTCATCATGAATTAGAAAAAATATTAATAACAATTATTTTCTTTTGCGAAGACATTAAAAACCACAATATTTTATAATCCTTTAATTTTTATAATCCAAATTTATTTATTTGATTTTTCAAACAATATAAACATAAAAAACGTTTCCTTTTTTTTTTAATTTTCACACTTTTCCACTATTGTACAGCCAAAAAAAACAAAGAATGACACGAGAGGTAGACTAGCTTCATTCTCAGAACATTTAATCTTCAGCGAGAGCAATTATTTTCGCTCTTGTTTCGCGTTAACGTACTTGCCGCACGTTAACGAGTCCGCATTATCATGTGCTCTCGCCTCTAATTATTTCAAGCTCGGCGATGCACGCAAACGCCGGGCGGCGAATTAAGCGCGCGCGCGCGCGCGCGTGACGTGGCGAGGCCGCGCAAGGCGAGCAACCTCACGCGCGCACACGCTCACGCACAGGTTCGATAATAGTTTTACGCACGATCGCGCGGCTGGTCAATCGAACGAACGCGCGTCGCGCACGTGTATGCGTCGCGTCGCGTGGCATCGCTGGAAACGCCAGGGAACACCTATCGAGCGGGGCGATGCATTAAGGTATATTCATACGTAAGAGTTGCTCGTCATTGACAATGCATTGATAATGAAATGCTTGGCAGAGCATGCGATAATGGGAAAAATATAGTGGATAATACACGCGTATTTATTTATTTTTTTTTTTTTTTTGCAAAATACTGATTTCCAGTGTAATCATACAGATTATGTGCAATCTTGATCTCGTTCTAATTCTATTACATCGTTCAAATTCTATTACTTGTTCAATCCTATATCTATTTATTTATTTCGCGATACAACAAAATTTTACAATATTGTTTATATATTTATCTTTGTCAAACTGCCTTCTTTCAAATTTTTTTATATTACAAAAAAGAATTATTCTGTATTATGTGATTTTTATTGTATTGGACAAAGTGTCAAAAAATTCTTTTAATTACGTATATATATATAAAATTTGCATAAAAAAAATTTCTATAGTAAATCTATGTATATATAAATTTATATATGCGTTTATAATAAAATTTTCGCATATTCTTATTTATATAAAAGATATAAGCATGGATTAAATTTGTTTAGATTTTTTTTATAAATTTTTTTTATTTTTATTATATATAATTTTTTATTATGATAATAATTTTTTATTATCATAATAAAACATTTTTTATATATAATTTTATTATTATTATTATCTATAAATTGTTATCAAATATATATATATATATATATATATATATATATATATATATTTATGTTTATATATATTTATTTATATATATATATTTATATATATATTTATATAAATATTATATTTTTAATAATTATAATGTTTATATAATAATTATATTTATATAAATATAAATATATAAATATAAATATATAAATATAAAATATAAATATAAATATATAATATAAAATATAAATATACATATATATATATATATTTATATACTCACGCGAGTCTATGCCAGAATCCCGCTGATAAGAGATCCTGATAGTTTCTACTTATATATATAATGTGAATCCCGGATCTCTCAACATGATGTGAGACGTAAGATTGCTGGAACGGGGGTTAACGCGTGTGGATAAACCTTAAACATGACTGCTCACTGGCATTCCAACCGGTAACTCCTGTTCGCGGAGCTTACAAGGATAGAAAGGTGTCTGGTCGCTATAGACTGTTCTCCTCGACAGTCAAAGCGGTTTGCCTAGTAGACGCCCGGATATATACAGTGCGACCAGCAAACAACGACACACCCGAGGCATTGGAAAGTAGCGGTTCCGCTAGCCTGTGGAATTTCTTACGCCACGATTTTATAATCGTTCGTCGCGAATAACGCATCCAGCATTCAATAGCGCAGCTTTTTTTTTTTTTTTTTTTTTTTATTTAGAATCTATGAATAGATGCTGGATCACGATTTCTCTTATTTATACAACGCTTATAAAACATCGATTTTCATCGCTGTAAACGAAATGAAGTTTCATATGCGGTAATAAACTAGTTTATTTTAATTATGGATGTTAATATTAAGAAAGAAAAAGGGAAGGAAAAGAAAGTGTGTCTAACAGAATATTGATTGGATGGTAATCCTTTTCGAAGAGAGATTCAAAATGGCAGATTGTATGTGGCATCAGAGGGCTCGTAATTAATGACACATATGGAAATCAGGGCTTCAGTTATCAGATTTCCGAAACGATGTTTCACTGGAGAAACGTCGTTACGATATCGCGGCTCCTGCGATATTACACGTTGCAAAGGTGTCTGATAACCGGTGGCTCGATCAGCGAGAGTTTGACTTAACGATCTGTACAGAAGAAACTAGCCACGAATGACCGAGGCGCTAATGGCGAAGGGAAACGAGCGATTATTATATAGCCGCGAGAATGACTATTGCAAAATTCTTCATGAAATATCATAAAAAGTTGCGTCTACTTCATTAATGCCAAAGAGAGAAATTGAAGTATGATATGAAGTAATATTCAGAACCTGAAATCTCTCGAGTAGAGATATCAATAGAAAAAGAACAAGCCTTGTTTTTTTTTTTTTTAAATTTGCTTTTTATATTTAATAAATATAATTAATAAATGTATATTTAATAAATATAATTAACAAATATAATAAATAAAATATAATTTTTTATATTTAATAAAATGTAAAATAATCAAAATATAGAGATATTTTTTTTGTATTTTGATTATTACTATATTTTGATTACTTACTTATTATTATTTTGATTACTAAAGATATTTCTTTATACTTTGTTTACCACAAATTGATTAATTTTGATTACTACAAATTGCTTAATTATTTTTAACTTTTCAGATTTGAGTAATCATTATTATTTTAAATGTACCTCGCATTTCAATTGGCTACAAAGTTATGCATTTAATTGAAAATTATTCGAATCATGCCGAGTTCCATGTAATTTGCCGCAAAAATCTCATTAATCCATTAAAATTAGTTAAAAAAAAAAAAAAAAAATTAAAACTATAAATCTTTAGTTTTTTTATTATGTTAACAAAAAAAGAAAAGAGAAGTAATATTATATTAAAAAAAAAAAAATTTGTTTCTTTTTACCTTTCTTTTTAACCGTTTTTTTTTTAACATCTCTACTGTCAAGTAACATTCAGAACTTTTCATAGATTATTTTCTTCAGCCTATGGCGAAATACGTGTTCGATTATTATTTCGCATTATTCATACGATTACTATGCTTAAATCCACGCTCATAAGTCATTAATCACATTCCAAAATACTGATTAAGCAAAGTACAGCTGGATCATTCCAGGGTAGACCGTTCCGGGGGCGAGTTGATGCAAGATATCGTGATAATTCTAGCAACGCTAATTGCTGTAATTTTAACTAAATAATAATCTGAAATGCACGTGCGCGCGTTAGCTTTTACGATCGCGCCGCTGCATCGAGGCGAACCACCCTCATTAAAGGAACCCCTTCACGCTCGCACACCGGATGACGGAAGTTAACACCCCAACATTACGGACCCTCTTTGCGACTCTATAGGCACCTTGTACATCCACGTCTCTTCCTTCTTCTTGCCAGTCTATACATTATTTATGCGTGCTAAAGCGCAGTAGCGTGGGAACAAAGAGTGCACATGTCCAATCGCGTATAGTGTGTAGGATAAAAATTCTTTGAAAGGTATATGCGTTCCATCTTCTGACAGGTTCGTTGTTTTACTGGCGCGTTGCCAGACGCGCAAAAACGATATTGGAGTACTTATTTTCGAAGAATAAACGCCTGCCTAAACGCCTAAATCGCATCAATTTATTAAACAAATATTTTTCACGAAGACTACATCAAAATAAGCTGTATAAAAATATTCATTTTAATATTCTTTGCAACGATATCTGATAAAATTGTTTCTCCAATTAAAGCGATTAATGAAACTTTAAGGTCTTATTGAATTTGAAGGGAAATTGAATTTGAAACAAAAAAAATTCCTATAAACATAGATTCCAGAAATTTCGTTAAAATATTATAGCTAATAAACTACGAGAAATCATTTGATAATTTTTAAAAGTAACTTCAAAATTTTTCATTTACATTTAACAAAATTTTTATTTACGGAAAAATAATGAAATAAATCTGATGGCCAATCAAATAACAAACTTAAATTACACCAATTTTATTTAATTCCGAGGCGTTTAAAGGACAATAACAAAAAAAAAAAAAAAAAAAAACTTGAAAAAATCATCTTTTGATGGTCCTTGCGTAAACATTACGTTCATAAGCAAACAATGCAAATGTAAAATATTCTTATTAAATTCCGGTCATATTTAATTACTTACAGAGAATTTATTAGAGCAGCTTCTTTTTCCCAAATTCAATTTCCTATAAGATCCTGAAGTTTCATTGACCTGGCCTTCAACACCCAGCAGATTAATAGATGAAAATAAAAAAGATAATCGTCTTTTTTTTTTCAAAATTTAATATGAAAATATTTTTCTAAGCATCTTTATGCGGCAGCGAGCCTACCAAGAATGCTCTCGGCAATGCGTTACAAAACACAATTGCATTAAAATATACGTGGTACCACATTGGACGATCTCTTTTAAACTGTATATAGATTCTTTGGAAGGTGCACGATAAAATCGAAGATAAAGATCGCGTGTCTCATCGCGGTGAGGAAAGTGGTGGACTGTAATTCACACGGGATTTCCTTGCGGTCTCCGTGTACAGGATGCGCTTAATTCTTTCATCCTAACGTGTCGCTGCGCGTATATCTTTATGTTAATTTATACTCTCTCTGCGACGTAATTATACCGCAGAGAGAATTCTAAGTCTGCCGATGGGGCTGCCGTCTTTATTGCCGCTTTTTTTAACGAGATGGACCCGCACGGCAGCTAATAACAGTGAATACGGATGATAAATTGAAATGCAAGACGCAACTAGAGAGAGAGAGAGAGAGAGAGAGAAAGAGAGATTTGACGTCAGAATTTATCAACGACATTGTACGCACGAAACATGGTGATACTTTTCTTAATGATTACCATCCGCCGCCGTGCATGATGAAAGTCTCGGAAATTAATTCTATCTCCACGTTGATGCACCTTTCTTTTAACCTTCTCTTTGCGCAATGGCAACGACGCGAGTAGGATAAATCTTGATCAAATCAAAATGAAAATAATAGCGTTACTTAGAAATGAATTGAAAGAGAGAAGATTGCAGTCTTGTTTAAAGTCATCATTTTATATAAGAGAAATATAAATGTTTTTTATTAATTTTCTTTGATTAAAGATAAAAGATTATTCAACATTTTTTAACGCTGCAATGCATAAATAATGCATAAATAATTTTTTAAAAATTTAAAAACTTGCGACTATAAATCGTTAAACAGATTGTTAAATAAAAAAACATTTAAATTAAAATGATTTAAATTAAAATAATTTATAATGCAATTGTGTTTCTGCTAAATGTTTACTTTAGCATAGCACCGAGATTTTGACAATATATGTCAAGATTAAAATTATTTGTCAATATTATGTTAAAATCAACATTTACCCTCCAATTAAAAATTTGAAAAATTAAAATTCATGTATGTTAATTGAGTAAAAATAGAGTCATATATAAGTCTAAAACTCTGTCGACACTTCAATTAATAAGTTGTCTTGACATATTGTATTTAATAAATCAATTATTAAAAATTTAACAAGTAAGCAATTAAATTGACGATTTAATATAAAATTTTCATTCGACCAGTTACATCTTTCTACAAGCGATCAATGAGAGAATTTTTTATTACGGATGTATATGTCATCTGTCAAACATTGACAAAAGCATGAAAATTTCATAGACTGTTTTGCTATTTTTCCTGAATATTTGTGCAAAATCTGAGTTTCAACAATTTTTTTAAGTTTAAAAATTTCAATTTGAAAATTATTTAAGTTTAAAGTTTATATTGGTTCCTATGGAAAATCGCGTATTATTACTCTTTTGACAAATTTGATAAAAAAAGAAACATTGCCAACAAAATAGAAATTTTCACATATTTTAAGAAAATTCCAAAAAATATTTGCGCAAAACTTGATTTAGATCCACTTACTTGTTTAAAAGTTAATAAAAATTCTCTCTTTTCTCTCTTTCTCTTTTTCTACAAATTACTCGTTTTTTTTTTTGTTTTCTTTTTTTTGCAATTGATTTCGGAGGGTATTCACGATCAAAAGTTTTTGTCATAAATTAGAAAAAATATCAATCACAACTATTTTCTTTTACGAAGACGTTAAGAACCATATTATTTTATAATTCTTTAATTCTTTTCATATTTTGGATTTATTTATTTGATTTTTCAAACAGTAATAGATTGTAAATGTAAAAAGTATGTTATTTTTTTTTTTTCAATTTTGACAGTTTTTTGCTACAGCCTTTGTAAAACCAAAACATCCTTAATCTCCTACTATATACATCTCTGTCGTATAAAAATATATTTCCAGAAATATATTATCAAATATTTATAACTGATTCTTCTTTCGCAATTATGAATTATTTCCATCTCATCCGCGCTGTATCTTTTTTTTTTTTTCTCCACGAAATTAAATTAGCTGAATATTTATATGCGTGAATGAAAGAATGCGTGATGCAATATTTATATGTCGGTGTCCTGGATATAAATATTGTTACATATTTATACCTATATCGCGCGTCCCACGTGCGCGCGCGCTCGATTTTAATTTTATTTCGCTGTCACGCGATGCGAGCGTTATTTACTTTTTACACCAGCTTCACGATGCATATTCTCGTTAAAATGTATCGTGCATGTATGGTGATATAACGGAAATGACGCAAATATCGTTAAATTTTGGAGATAATTATTTTGAATGTAAAAATATCACATCCACACACAACATTTAGGATTTCAATAGAATACCACAGTAATAAATTCTGTTTATATTAAATAATATATGCAATATGTAAAGATCAAACTCTAGTGTAACTCTCGTATATGCATTTATTTCAATAATGAATCATGCTTAATTAATCAAATTACAATTAAATTAGAATAATTAATCATATATGTGTACCAAATTATAGATAGAGTTAATTATAATGCATTAATATCGATTTATTTGTATTTATTTTAATAATTATTGTAAATTAAATTTGCATCAATACGACTTTTAATCAAGCTAAATATGAAAATACATCGATAAAGTATTTGCATTTTCGAAACACGCTGTATTGGATACAAAGTTCAATACTCGTGACTCGTCGTTCTGGTTCATCGTTCGATCCAAGTAATATCGACATACCGAGTGACAAGCCTCGTGGCTGGAAAACCCACGCGGTTTCTCCCACGTGTGAATCGATCCGAAAGGACATCCTCCTCTTAACGAGGAGTTGGCGTCTTGTTACGCGATCGAAAAGATTGATGAAAAAGATACAACACCGAGAAAATTAATCACAATTCCAATGAACCGTATATAATACCGTCCGTCTATTTTCTTCTCGCAAATTTCGATGTTACGAGATTTTATCAACGCTTCGAAATCTTCGAATAAAGTATCTTCTGTATGTCCTGAATTTGTCACTCAAGGATGTTTTAGCTGTATAAGAGTAGCAAAAAAAACTGCTGAAAAAAAAAAAAATGTATTTCTTACATTTATGCTGTTTGAAAAATATCACATGAATAAATTCGAATTTTAAAAAGAATTAAACTATCATAAAATAATATGATTTTTAACGTCTTCGTAAAAGAAAATAGTTGTAATTAATATTTTTCCTAATTTATGACAAAAAACTTGATTGTAAAACCCCCTGAAATCAACTGCAAAAAAACAAAAAAAGAATAATTTGCAGGAAGAGAGAGAGAGAGAGAGAGAGAGAGAGAGAGAGAGAGAGAGAGAAGAAATAATATTCTTCTACAATTTTTAATAAATAACTTTTAAATAAGGGAGTGGATCTAAATGAAGTTTTGCACAAATATTTATTAGAGTTTCCTTAAAATACGTGAAAATTTTTATTTCATTGGCAATGTTTTTTTTTCCTTGTCAAATTTGTCAATAAGTGCTGTAAAACGCAGATTTTCCAAGAATCAATTCTACCTTTAAATTTAAATAATTTTCAAACCGTTAAGAAAATTGTGCTCAGATTTTGCAGAAATATTCAAAGGAAATAGTAGTTAGAACAGTCTACAAAATTTGTACGCTGTCAATGTTTTGACATTTGACACATATGACACATACATCCTTAAAATGTTATTTCGTCGATTGATTAGATTGAGAGAATATAATCATATTATAATATAGAGAGATAGTATGTTTAGTCTATGCAATTTTTTCACAACCAACACATAATTGCAGATTCTAATAAAGTTATTTACGTACGTTCTCGTTCACAATATTTTAAAGCAAAATAGCAATGACAGAAAAGAAGCGATATTTTCGAGGATGATGCCGATTCTCGTATAGATAAAACGTCTCTTTTAATATTTTACATAAATTTTGTGCAATTGATATCTATATATCAGTCATGTATATTAACGTGACAAAACCTCGGATGCTGTTTCATCGCTCCATTGCTCCAGATACATTTATAACACCACTTAAATACGCGCACGCGATATGACGTTTTAACTACTTTCAGCGAAATGATATTTGCTATATGATCTGTCGCAATGTTTAATTATCCAATCACAGCAAGCGTCGTTTCAAGCTAAAATGCATCGTTTCAAGCCAAAATATAAAAACGCGAAAACTTAATTTTACTATGCCGAGCGATGAATTAATTATTATTTATTTTTTTTTTTTTTTTTTTTGACATGCACACCATAACACGCGATCTAATCAATCTTGCTAATTGATCCTATTAAATTTTATTAATGATTTTTTCACTACATAATGACGCTTTTAAAAGTCGATGCAAAATAGCGGAATAATTAATTGGATCGTTGGATCGAAAACACATTATATCCATTAATATATTTGTCCTCTCGTGACGTACATAATTGTATACGATAAAATGCATCAAAATTTTCTGGATAGAAGCGTTTCAAGGATAGCTACTCTCCGATAAGATAAGATAACAGGGACAAAGTAAATGTGTAGTCAAAATATCGAAAACACGAATGACTTTCACAAGGATTGACTGGCATAATATTGCAATCAGCTGAAGAACGAACGATAATGAACTGTCATTTAATCGTCACTTTGTGATTTTGTCGTAGAATTTTTTCACGCCATGACCTACCTAATTTTTCGATCTTCGGTTCAATGATGATCGTTTCAGATCGCTTCTCGTCAATTATATCACAATTTTAAGTATATAAATGATATGGACTTATTTGATCAAAGTGGAACTTTGCTTTTTATATGCGCTGAAGGATATTGTTGCTTTTTAGAAAAAAAGCTGCAACAGAAAAAAATGCGATTGTTAGACGATTGTTAGTTCGATTAATCATTAGATAATGCAAAAGGCTATATTGCGTTTGCACCAGTGTAGATTCAAGGCTATCATTTTGCACAAAATGTTATACAATTTTTATAAAAAGAATGATATATTTTTTTTAATTATGACAATAAATAGGATATTGTTCCAAAAATTTAAATTGGATTTTGCTTGTAGATTCTTTCAAAATTTTTTCAGAAACGAAAGGAAACTAATATTTGTTATACATTTGTATGTACGCGTGAGTGTAAAACTTTTAAATAACCAAAAGAAATATTTTGGTAATTTAATCTTAAATTAAAATGTAATAAAATGTGATAAAATTAAAATCCTTAAATATATGAGAGTTAATATTTAATCGCTTTATTTAAAGAAGATATGGACAAAAAGTATCGCTTTTATCTGATTTTCTTTTCTCAAAACGATCAGGTCTGATCAGATGCGCAATATTGTGTACACGTGATTTTCGAATGAGTCATGATCTCGATATATATTGCTGGTTCTTAAAACGGCGCCGACATTTATCTTTTATTGATTAATAAGGCTTGTTTATCAGCTGCATGCTTCAGATGAAAAATTCTGTTATTACTTAATACTTAATATTATCTGGTGTGCAAGATAGCGCGCTAACTCCACCACTGCTTCGATCGCTCCGATTTCTCGCTTTTGCATTTGATGTTTACA
The DNA here is from genome assembly GCA_038406275.1 of Cataglyphis albicans. Classification (NCBI taxonomy): domain Eukaryota; kingdom Metazoa; phylum Arthropoda; class Insecta; order Hymenoptera; family Formicidae; genus Cataglyphis; species Cataglyphis albicans. The sequence goes on from JBCAUJ010000045.1 coordinate 253,749, forward strand.
AGACGATTTACATTGTTCCATCTATTTATCTTTCTCTCTTGTTTAGAATTTTCCAGACCTCACAAACGTAAACCATGTATAGTTATTGATCGATAATTTGCAAGTTTTATTTAGAAATCTCTTTTATTTCCTAAATAAACCATTAAAACAATACGCATAAAACAATACAAAAAATCGCATATCTATTTTTAATAATAAAATATTATTGTCTTTATATAGCGAAGATGTGTGAATATTTTATACGAAATGATACGCATGTAAGTAATACATATAAATGTGTAATGGGAAAGATTTATAAAAAAAAAATATATTTTATTTTAAACTGTATTTTCATCTTATTTATATAATAAATATGAATACAAAAAATATAATAAAAATATAATGAAAAAAATATACATAGGTAAAATAATTTTTAAAGAATTAAAAAATTATACTATATAAATAATTTAATGCATAATGCATACATACGTACACACATTCGATCTAATTTTTATCACAATGTCGCCACCTACCGGCTTGTTCCGAAATTTCGATAAACTGATTAAACGCAAATAGCAGAATTCTGCACGATATGTCATGATAATTAATTCACGCACTCGACTATATCTATGTACATAATTTTAGAACGACACATATTACATTTCATCATGATTAATCATGCATCATCAGTATCATCTCGTGGAGTTCATAATTAATAATTAACCGAACGAAATCGTTATCTATAAAATCGTCTTTCAGCTCTTTCCATAAAATTTATTGTAAAATTTTGTGATTAAAAAAAGATAGATCCAAAAAGAGAAAGAGAGAGAGAGAGAGAGAGAGAGAGAGAGAGAGAGAGAAAGTTGAAATAGCGCGTTGTTTCTTTTTATATATAATTAAAACTAGAATTGTGTACTTGCACAAAAAGCAACTATTATTTTTTAGCTTTAACGGGATGTGTGGGATACTCGGACTTCGCTCATCGGACAAAATGTGTTCACCTGCCTACCAAGTTTCCGGCAACGGTTTACCCAACCGGTAATTACGCTTTTCCAATGGTGAAATTGCTTCCGAGAAGCCGACTATCGGCTCTTTCCACGCATTCGCCGCCGCCACCGCCTTGGGAGAAACGCACACACACGACGACGAGTGTTTGATTTCTGAAGTCACGTCACTTCCTCGAACTATTCCCGTGTGTATTGCAGTGTTACTGGGAATCTAACGATGTTTCTCGCCAGTAGATTCCCGTACGCACGTTAAACTGGCAATAGCAAATGCGATCTGATAAGGGAAATTAAGTCAATCATCGAAGCGACATTTGAATAGTAATGTCAAGGAGATTGTTTTCGCGCGTAATGAAATGCACGCTTGCCATGTTCCGTTCCGTTCCGTTCCGTTTCGTTTCGTTTTCTAAGCTAGGTTCCAAAACGGTGAAAAATTTCCTCTGAGGAAAATTTTATTCGATGGCCGGCTTGGAACTAATCTGAAACGCTGAAGAAAATTTCGGAACGGTCATCGAGTAAAATATTCCTCGGAGAGTACGTTTTGGAGTGCTGCCCTGGAGTATCTATACCCTGGAAAAACATGGATAACCTGAAATTCTCAGGGAACTTTTTTATATTTCCTGGAAAAATTAGGAAATTTTTGTGGAATTTTTTGTTGGAAACTCAGGAAATTTTTTAAAAAATTCTCTCTTTGAAAATTTTGTTCTTATGTAAGTTCTTATATAGTAGATAATCCAATAAGCCATATTGTGAATTACGTGTTTAAAATATATTATAAATATATATCTATCTCTGTTTATTCAATGTCTTAACAAAATATTAAATATTAAAATGTTAAATAATTAGTAATTAAATTATATAATAGTAATTAAATATTAAATATGTAATACATGTTCTTTATTTTAATTTTTAGTGCTAAAAAAATTAAAAAATTATGCAAGTTAAAAATTTTGTCTTAACGAAAGCTATTCAGTTTTATTTTCAGTATATTTGTAATTCTAGCACTTAAAACTTAAGCGACTTTGTGTTTTTTCTCCGTGAATGAGAAGCATAAGAAAACGCGTACAATGAAAAAACTTATTTTAGGAAATTGCATCAAAAAATGCTTATTAAAATATTTTCTTTAACTGGAGCTTTTAACAAAAATACCTAGAAAATCCGAGAATTATTAGGAAAATTTTTTAGGATTTGAACAGATTTGCTTTTATTCGAAAAAAAAAAACATATTTTAATTCCTTTATTGCAGCAATATAAAAAATACCATCCGCAAAAATACAAAAAAAAAAGATTTTCTATTCCAAAATATATTATTTGTTAATTCTTCGATCTCGCGAAATCTTATTTTTATACCTCTTCTTTAATTATTATTATTTTTTTATTCACTGATTTTTTTTCCAATCCGTCAACTGCGAATATCTTTCGTATCTACGAGCGCAGTCCAGCAACGTGGTCTCTGAAAGCGTCCTGCAAAATGTTCGCAACATATCATGTGACAGGGGATGAAAGGCGAGCAGGGAGCGTTTTAGATACGTACATGCAGACGTGCCGTGCGGTTACCGGCTATCCCGGTTTTACTGCATATTGAAGCTATAACCCGAGCGTTACGGAGCCTTTTAGCGGAAGTTCAGGGCGAGAAAGTGGAGCGTGGAACGGTGATATACAGGGTGTCCCAAAAATTTTGACACACCCGAAGTGTGAAGGCATATCGGGCCAAACTGAGTCCTGTATCATTTTCCTTTATAACGCTTCAGAAAGAAGTTATTATTGAGCAAAGTCTGGCTATCCGGCGATGATTGGTCAGATTTTACTCAATAATAATTTCATTCTGAAGCATTATAGAGGAAAATGATACACTTTTCAACTCTGTTTGGCCTAATCTACCTTCACACTTCGGGTGTGTCAAAATTTTTGGGGACACCCTGTATATTTGAACGCGCGAGAGCGAGCGGGTCCGCTCTCGCGTATTCTCGCAGTTTCCGCAGTTTCCTCTTTCTCCTCATCACTCTCCCTATCCCTCTCTCTTTCTCCAACGCGGACTGCAGTTTGTTTAATTATCGCGATAATGCCCGGTGATGTCAAAGTTTATACTACCTGGCCGTTAAACTAGTAGCCCTGCAAGCGCTCAATTCTCTCCGGCTTTTCATTATTTCATGATATGCGAAATGAATGGATGAATAAAACGAGTGATACTTGCCTATTATTACGCTTTTGTAATTTGCCGATATCAGTGAGCGAGACGATGTTCCAAGTCAAGAGATATTCAAAAATTTTATAAGACATACTTTATGATTTTTTTATAATTTTATTAGAGAATTTTATGATACTTTTTACTCTTTTCAATAGAGCTTTTCTCTTTGTCTAAGATTAGAAAATATCTTTTTATATTAATCTTAAAAAAGAGATATATGGAATAATTTAAATATCCTAAAAAATATAAAGACAAAGAAATTAAAATTAAAAAAAAAAGATTTATGGAATATTAAAAAATCTAAGAATTTAAATAGAAGCTATAATTAAACAGCAAGGAAATGAAAAGAGAAAAAAAAATTCTACTTTTGTCGTGTTGGGCATTTTATTTAAATATTATATTTGAAAAAATTGATCGCGCCTTTCAAGATGTTTTGATAATACAGAAGTAGCAAAAAAATTGTTAAAATTAAAAAAAATATATTTCTTTTCACGTTTATACTGTTTGAAAAATCAAATAAATAAATCCGGATTATAAAAAAAAATTAAAGTATCACAAAAGAATACAGTTCTTAATGTCTTCCTAAAAAAATAGTTGTTAATTATTATTTTTCCTAATTTATGACGAAAATTTTTGATTGTGAATATCCTTTTAAATCAACTGCATAAAACAAAAAGACGAGTAATTTGCCAAAAGAGAGAGATAATATTTTTTTATAATTTTTAGTGAATAATTTTTAAACGAGTAAGTCGAGAATCTAAATCGAGTTTTGCACAAATATTTATTAGAATTTTCTTAATATATGTAAAATTTTTTACTTTATTGGCAATGTTTTTTCCTTGTTAAATTTGTCAATAAGTGCTAGAATACGCGATTTTCCATAAAAATCAATATTAATAATTTCCAAATTGTTAAGAGAATTTTGTGCTTAGGTTTTGCACAAATCGTCAGAAGAAATAATAGAACAGTCTACAAAATTTTCATACTTTTGTCAATGTTTTAATATATTATATATGACACAAAAGCTTCAATAATTAGTAATATAAAAAACTTTTATTGAAACTTATCTTCTTAAAAAATTCATTTTACCGTTAATCGGTAACTATTTTCTTGCAAAGTAGTACGTATTAGAGAAAGCAATTATAGATGGCGCCTTCGTGATATACGACACTTTAATCGATTCTAAATCCACCTCGAAATTTTGTCGCCACTTGCGTCTCTTTATTACGGTTAGTTCCGGTTGTGCATTGTGAGCAGCATCCATTGCTGTCTAACTGTTCAATCGGTGCTGTTCAAGTTTCAAGTAGTAGAAGAAGAAGTTGGCTGCGTAAAATCGACGAATGATTGAGAAGAGCATTGCAAGAGCATTGAATCGCTGTTTCGTTTGAGGACGATTTATTCGATAATCCATTTAGAGTTGCATTGAACTATCAAAATGACGGCGATACCCGGAACGATGGCGTTCGACGAATTTGGTCGGCCCTTTATCATTCTGCGAAATCAAGAGAAGCAGCAACGCCTCACCGGTCACGATGCGATCAAGGTAAGAGATCAGGACGAGGATGATGCCGATTCGTATCGCGTTTTCGATATAGTTCGGCGATCTTTTTCTCGTGGATGCCGGGATATGTCGCAATTTATTCTCGATGATATTACGGTTCCTCAAGAATGGCCACATGAGAGAATTAATGGCGGCATTAGGACTTGGCGAGGAATAAAAGAGAATTTTCGATTAAATTCTATGTGCGAAATTTTTTCTTGCTTCTTGTTTTCGGATTTTGCCTTTTGATTTACATACGCATCTAGATGAAAGGAATGTAAATAAATTTTTCATATCATGAATGATACGCTTTGGCGAATTTGTGACCATATAAGGCAATCCGTAGGGTTTATCAAAATTATTGAACGCAACTGAATTATAAATTCATTTTACGATACACACACACACACACACACACACACATATATATATATATATATATGTGATATATATATATATATAAATTTTATATATATATATATGTGTGAGATATATATATATATATATATATATATATATATATATCAAATTTATATATATATATCACATATATATATATATGTCATATATATATATATATAAATTTGATATATATATATATATATCACACGTGCATACATACATACATACATGTATATATATATATGTATATATATATATATATGTAAGAAATATATTTATGATTATTTTAATTTTTCAATCTAATATTCAATATAATTTTCTTTGAAAATTGAATTTGTAAAAAGTTGAATCCATTAAATAAATATATATATATATATATATATCTTTTCACAAGAAATATATTTATGATTAATATTTTCTTTTAATAAATCTAATATTCAATATAATTTTCTTTGGAAATTGAATTTGTAAAAAGTTGATCTATTAAATAAAAAAAAAATATGTATAATTTTTATTTTAATGGAAAATTAAAATAAATGTTATAAATAGAGAAATATTTTGATTGCAGTCACATATTATGGCAGCACGTAATGTGGCTAATATACTTAGAACATCCTTGGGACCTAAGGGATTGGATAAAATGATGATAAGTTCTGACGGAGATGTCACTGTTACTAACGATGGTGCTACAATCCTGAAGAATATGGATGTAGATCACGAAATTGCCAAGCTTATGGTTCAACTATCAAAATCTCAGGATGATGAAATTGGAGATGGTACTACTGGAGTAGTTGTTCTAGCTGGTGCGCTTCTGGAACAAGCTGAACAATTATTAGACAAGGGAATTCATCCGATTAGAATAGCTGATGGTTTTGAGTTAGCAGCGAGATGTTCTACTGAACATCTGAAGACAATAACGGATGATTTTAAAGGAACCCCAGAAAATTTGGAGCCTTATATCAACATTGCTATGACTTCACTTGGTTCAAAGATGTAATAAAGCAATCTTATAGTTTTTAAAGATATTGTTTGTAATCTTTTTTTACTTATATATTTTATTTATACAGCATTAACAAGTATCATAGACAGATGGCAGAAATTGCTGTACAAGCTGTATTGGCAGTAATGGATCCTGCTACTCGTGATGTTAATTTTGAACTAATCAAGATAGAAGGAAAAGTCGGTGGTAGATTGGAAGATACTGTCTTGGTACGTGGTGTCGTTGTCGACAAAGATTTCAGTCATCCACAGATGCCAAAGGTAACATTCGTAAAATGTCATTTATTTAATGTCACAGATTTTTATTTTATAACGAAAAAATGTTATATATTATATATATTATATATATTATATTTGATTATAATTATACAGAGATTAGAAAACGTTAAACTGGCTATCTTAACATGCCCCTTTGAACCGCCGAAACCCAAAACAAAGCATAAGTTGGACGTCACGTCAGTCGAGGATTACAGAGCTTTGCGCGATTACGAGCGTGAAAAATTCACAGAAATGGTGAAGCAAGTCAAAGATGCCGGTACGACACTGGCTATTTGTCAGTGGGGTTTCGATGATGAAGCAAATCATCTTCTATTACAAAACAATTTGCCTGCGATTAGATGGGTCGGCGGTCCCGAGATCGAAGTGAGTGATAATTTCGTAATTTTATTTTAATTCGATTTTTAATCAATTTTATTTTACTTATTTTTATGCTTTTACATAAAAATTTATCATCTTTTTCTAATGATGAAAAAAGAATGCCAGAGGAGATGTGAGAGTTCTGGTAATTGGCTTGTTTTGGTTTTGGTTGTATTAGTTTTTTCGCAAGTTAATGTTACATTGACTTTCGAGAAGAATGTAAGTACTTTCAAAATTAAATACTCAACAATCCAGCTCTCTCGCGGTGGCTCCAATGATCCAAAGATTATGAGATCTGAAGAAACTGCGATATATCTTTTTGTTGTTTTAAATATATCATATAAAGATGCACACGAAGGAATGAAATTATTTTTTCAGCTTATCGCCATTGCAACTGGTGGACGCATTGTACCTCGCTTCGAGGAATTGACACCGGAGAAACTTGGCCATGCTGGTGTGGTCAGGGAATTAACGTTTGGGACGACAAAGGATCGAATGTTAGTCATCGAGGAATGCAAAAATTCTCGCGCGGTGACAATCTTTATCCGCGGTGGCAACAAAATGGTATGTGATAACAGTTATTGATAACAATAATTTCTATGCAAGGAGAATTCCAGTATGTTATTTTTCAATGTGCATAACTGACCAGACACCTTGCAATAGCAATGCATTGCAATTATAAAAACTGTTTGCAATTTCTTGTAATTATTGGGTTCAATTTTTTGCGATGCAACATTTATTTTTATCGTTCAAATAGTTTCAAGATTTCTTTTTTTGTTATATAATTAAATATATACATATATACACATATATATATATATATATATATATATATATTTATTTATTTATTTATTTATTTATTTATTTAATTATTTATTGTTCTCTTTTGCTTTTAGATTATTGAAGAAGCGAAACGGTCGATACATGACGCATTGTGCACCGTGCGCAACGTAGTCAAGGACAACAAAATTTTGTACGGCGGAGGTGCAGCGGAAATATCCTGCGCGTTGGCATGCGCGGCGCAAGCTGATAAAATCAGCACCTTAGAACAATATGCCTTCCGTGCCTTCGCTGAAGCTCTGGAGAGTGTTCCCATGGCACTTGCGGAGAATGCTGGTCTTTCTCCAGTGGATACCATATCGGAGATTAAATCGCGTCAATTGGCTGAGAAGAATCCCGTTCTTGGTATCGATTGCTTAAATCGAGGCACTGCGAGTACGTACAATTTTTATACTTTTATATGCTATCTTTTGTAGATTGATATTTAAATTGTCATAAATTGCATTGCAGATATGAAGAGACAGAACATCATCGAAACTCTGACGAGCAAGACACAACAAATTTTGTTGGCTACGCAGTTGGTTAAGATGATATTGAAAATTGATGATATACGTTCGCCTAATGATTTTGGCGACATATCCTAAATTAATTAATTCATCAATAAATCTTCATAATTAATTAAACATAACAAGTTTAATTCTTATTACATATTCTTCATTATACTAAATATTTAATTCCTATTTGCTACTCTTCACATCGTTTTTACACACTGCGTTCGCATTTGTAATAAGGGATCTATTCTGTAACTTTTAACAATGTCATTATGTGTCATTATGCAACTAAAACAGATGACATCAAACAGTATCGTTAAAAGTTACAAAATATGCTCCTTAATAATATTATGAATTTTAATTGCTTAAATTAAATACTGTTTTTAATCAATTTGTTATAACGTCATAATTTATACATTCATAATGTCTACATACTGCATTTGAATTTGTAATGATATGAATTTTATTTACTTAAATCAGATCACTATTTTTTGTCGTTTAATATAACGTCATAATTTATACAATAAAAGATTACGATATATTATCTCTGATTTTTGTACCAGTGTGATAATGTTAATATATGACAGCATCTAATTTAGATACTTGCATCTTTCTTATACTTCTTGCATCTATTAAAAAAAAAAAAAATAATTTTTTATGATATATAATGAAAATTATTGCAAAAATTTTACTAATTTATGATTTTTTTATATATAATAAGTAATAAAAAATCGTTTCTCTATCACTTTTAAGCGCAAGAAATATGAAAAATGAGGTAAGAACTGTTATCGACGGCTTTATTTTCACTTTAGCAACAAATAAATATGTCACATCGAGTCAAGGTGTGTAATTGTGTAAATATATTCTGTCCATAACATTTCTCGAAAGAAGAGATGTATTCTCTTTTTTTCTATTTTTCTTTCCAGATATCACTCTGTGGAATGTTTGTAATCCGCAAACTCAATGACAGTCCGGAATAACAATATATTACGATCTATTCGTAAAATGGCACAATACAATCGCATATACATATATATTTATAAATTAAAATATAATAATATATTTTCCTAATTTCTTTCGGTCGCCTTCATATTTTTGTTTTCCTCATTCTTATGTCGTTTCGACATCAGACTCAATTTTTTATAATAGTTCTTTTTCTTTTTCTCTCGTATCAAAATATACAATCTATTCCAACGTAACATTATATCTTTCCTTTCTCTTTCTATTTTTCCCATGCATACGTTTCCTTTTTATACATTAATTACATCTTCAACAAGAGTTTTCAACTTCATGATAAATACAAAATTCTTACAAGGATTTATATAAAGCAATAATATTTTGGTATATAATAAACCGAAATTATATAAAAATTTATAATCACAATCGTTATTATCGTTCTCATATATTTATTCGTTAGCTTATTATTTTTCTTAGATTTGTCAGATTATTTTCTTAGATTTGTACTTTCCAATACCACGAAAATTGAAAATTATTCCGCATCTGGAACTTGCAATAGACGTTATTCATATTTTTAGAAACTTTACAATTTTCTGTTTTATTCAAATGAGATTAATTTTTTTTTGTGTGTATCGGAAAAAATAGCATTTCTATAATAATCAATCAAATAATTCAATCTATCTATATATTTATCTTTTTCACTTCATTAAAAAAGTAACTACAAATCTAAGCAAATTAGAAAGTTTGCTCCGAGATGGAATGAATGAAAGAATAAATATAATACATAATTATAATATTATTACAATATATTTTATTATATTATATTTATTATATTAATATAATATAATATTAAATATATTACATTTTATCATTCGTATTATAAATATAATATAAATGATAAAATTATTATATTTTCAAAATTCACATCAATATTCTGATGAAATAACCGGAAAAATAATCCTTGTAAGAATTTATTATACTCGCACCTCTTTTTTATACTTTGATGTATAACGCTGTACAGCAACAATAACGAAAAATATTTCGATCTTCTTTTCGATTATTGATTTTTCTCACCTAGACCCGAGCACATCTATCTACACAACGGAATTGACTTGAAACGCGAGCACGATTTAGAATGACGACATATCGTAAAATTTACAAATTACCCGAGTAAAAAAAGGAAACACATATAAAACGTGACATATATATATATA
>JBCAUJ010000045.1:264098-286159 GCA_038406275.1 Cataglyphis albicans
TAAATTAATAATAATAATATATATTTTTTTTAAATATAAATAATATAATAATATAATAAAACACTTTCCAAATAAATAGACGTCTCAAGGTCAAATCAAGGTCACCAGTGTATATCTCCTTCCAGACCATACTTTTATTTGAAAAATTTTTTTGTAAAAATGCATATTTTCAATATATATATATATATATATATATATATATATATATATATATATATTTTAAATATGCAATTTTACAAAAAATGTTTTCAAATAAAAATATAATCTAGAAGGAGGTATACACTGGTGACCTTGGTTTGACCTTGAGATGTCTATTTATTTGAAAAGTGTTTTATTATATTATTATATTATTATTTATATTTTGAAAACATATATGTATATATATATATATATATATATATATATATATATATATATCATAACAAATTACTTGCTCTTAATGAAAACGAGAATTATTTAAAATACATTAACGCCTATTTGCTAAAGGAACGCATTAAACATTTCCTCGGCGCTTTTGATTCAAGTGCGGAAAAAGCCGAAACTATTATTTTAAAGAACCATGATTTGTCTGTTGCGCAAACTCTCTCTGCCATTATTTTCCATCGGCGTTAAGACACACTGCTATGAGGCTATATACTTTTATGGTTCTGTAAATTCCCATGTACGCCTGTAACGTACAAGAATGTCGGTGGCCGAGAAGTACGATACGTGGTCCTACGTCGCTATCTACGAGAGTCTTTTTACGATCGCGATCGGGTGCTAAAGAGGCGTAGCTGAATAGTAGGATATCGCAGGATCGTTTTCACATGACAGTTTAAATGTATGCGGCCGGCGAATTATCGGCAGAATCACCGTGATATTGGAGATCGCAGTGTGTGTATAAACCACGTGAATTGTCTCTCTTATCACGTTTCTCCGTTTTAGATATGCATTATCTTTCCATGATCCTTTTTTTCATTTTATTATTCTAACAATAAGTAGAATTTTTGCAAAGCTTTATTTATTATTGCTTATCCGAAATATGCATCTAAAAGAAGTGCTACATTGAGAAAAAAAAAGTTAATTTGATTAAATCCGTTCAATTAATTACCATTTTTTAAATTAAAATATTTAAGTATGTAAGTCAAATATATATCATGTTGGACTTAATATGTTGTATTTGATTTAAATATTTTAATATTTTAATTAAAAAGAAATAATTGAATGGATTTAGTCAAATTAACAAGTTTTTCTTCTCAATGTAGGCTTGATGATATTTTTATGTGTCGTGTAGTATGCTTGCATGAGTATAATACATCATTATATTTACAATGGCTATACTCTATGAACGTTTAAGTGCAAGTTATACCGCTGAAGAGCCACTTGTCTTCTTCAGGTAGATAGGTAAGCGCGCGTATAACAGAAAAATACGTCATATTTTAAACTCCATTACTTCCTGACCGTCGCGGATCTTGTGCCTCGGTAAAATGATATATACCGCGCTATTTATTCACCGGTGAACAAAACGGCGAGCCGAGAGTGGGACAGTCAACATGGCGAATGGGCCATTTATCGCCCAGCCGCTGGAATCCCGGAAACAGAGCATGCGCGCCGAAAAAAAAAAGGATGCCCAAATGAATTCGCCGTAATCAGATGGCCGTAGTATAACCTTATGCTCATAATAACCGTATTTGTATTTGTATGCCCCTGCCGCAGCAAGCAATTTGTACAATTACGAAATAGGACCGTAACCCGCCCGTTTTTACTACATACGTATGAAGATATACGTATACATTGCGCGGGACGTTTAAATGATCATTATGCGAACATGTTTGGTCGCAAGTGGCATTTGATTTAAATTATTAATCGATGCAACACGTTTCACACAGCGACTTTTGAGTCGCAAAATGCGAATTTTTATTTGAAAAATCTCCTAAATTTTCACACAAATATTTTTCATTGATACGTGATATATATATATATATATATATATATATATATATATATTTTTTTTATCAAGTAAAATATTTAATTGTCCTTATGTGCATAAAACAAAATTTTGCTTCTTTATAGAAGCTTTGTTTTCGTAATAAATTTTTTTTTTCAGTTTTTTATATCAATCTGTATACAATATTCCAAAACATCAAAAGATCATATTTTTTTTATATGTATATATGTATGGAATGTACATTGTACAACTTCTAACTTCAGCAATTTTCGAGATAATTGGGCTAATTTTTTTTAAATGATTAGAGTATTATTAAAGGATAGTTATTGAATTTTGTGAAGATCGGTGAAAGGATTAATTTTTTATAAAATTTTAAATTTTCTTGAAAAATGTTTGTACACGCTCTAACTTTCGCAAATTTTGTGATATCGAATTGAATTTCTTTACATGAGTAGAATATCAGTAATCGGTGATTGGCATTGAATTTGATAAGGATTGGTGAAAAAGATCATTTTTTATAAAATTTTGAATTTTTTGAGAAATTTTTATACGCGCAACTTTGCAAATTTTTAGATATAAAATTAAATTTATTTATATAAATAGAGTTATCATTAAAAGATGGTTGATATTAAATTTGGTAAGGATTGATAGATTCCATTTTTATGAAATTTTGAATTTTTTGAAAAATGTCTGTGTTGTAACTTTCGCAAATTTTTCGGATTATTACATTGATTACGGTGAAAGAAATTCTTTCTTTTTTATAAAATTTTAAATTTTTCAAAAAATTTTCGTATACGCTATAACTTTTGCAAATTTTTAGGTATAGGGTAAAATTTTTTTACGTCAATAGAGTATTATTAAAGGACGGTTGATTAAATTGAGCAACGATCGGTGAAAGAATAATTTATTTTTTACAAACTTTTCAATTTTTCAAGAAATATCTACACACCTTGTGACATTTTGAAATATTTTCGTCTATAAGAAAGCCAAAATTGAAAAATCTTTTTGCTTTAAAAAGCTTCAACTTTATGAATGAAATAAAATGATGAGACAATGTGCAAATTTCTAATTTACACAATTTTCATCTTATAATTAGTTTTGATTTTATCGATAATTTAGAAATTATCGATATTTTGCAAAACACTTGACTTTTTTCGAGTCTATCGATACGACTGACACATCATACCTAAATAACCAAATAATATTTTGCAGGATGTTTCGTCGATTTAATTACGTGTGTTGGCTCTTCGTATATTTCGCGTCTATCTCGCATGTTTACATTTGCCCACGCTTGAGTATATCGTGCCGAAATTTCGCGCTGCTCCGCACTAGATACATAAATGTCTGGATGGAGTCACTGCGTTGAACCACCATCATCGATACACCATGTAACGCTTAACTTGGCTAATGTCGAACGCAATGACCAACTCTTGCACAACAGGGTGAGCAGAAAATCAGGAATTTAAGCCACACGCGATTGCACGGAGTTCGAATAAAGAATAATAAAAAGTTGAATTTTGTATTAGTTTATTATATTTTTTGACAGAAAGAGATCTAAATTACATATAAACCAATATGTACGCAGCAATAAATGAAATAAAATGTTTTGAGAATTTTAAAATAAATCAATCTTTGAAACTTAAATTCTTAATCACTTAATATGAAAAAAAAAAAAATAATAATAATCTTTCGTTTTCGTTGTTCGGAAAAAAGGTCGTCTACATTTTAAAATCTAAAGGATGAGATTTCGAATTATCATACATAATTTTCAGAGAGGATAATCTTACTTTGTGAACTCATCAAACTGATATATTCTTTCAATCATCTCAACCGCGGATAAAACCGTTCTTCCTCGCTAATCTTCTTAATTGTACAATCGCGAGAGCAACTCCTTCGGAGAGGAACTTTAATCGTTCGCTGATTCACGCGCCGCGTCCATCTCATCGGTTTCTCGCTTTTTTTCTTTTTTTTTTTTATTAGCTTCCCCCTCCGGCAAACTTCGACGAACTTTTCGTCGACTCGCGGCGGCGGCAACCCGCGCCGAAATAATTATCGGCGCCGGGCGTGCCGATTATTCGCAAACTATGCGAACGGCGGGCCCGATCAATGGCTTCCTGAACGACTATTGTCCGGAAGAATGTCCGGTGTATATCCGTCGAGGAGGGCTGCTATCCGCTGTAGCTGCTGCTATTGCAGCTCCGACCGCCTCTAGGAATCTCCGATAGTCTCGCGCATTATCCCCCGGACCCCCGCCTCTACCCCCGTCCCCCCCTCTCCTCCGTCCTCCTCCTCCAACCCCCCGATCCCCATCCCACGATCTCTCTTTCCTCCCGAGGCAGAGATGAAATTTGCAGTTCGCGAGATAAAACACGGCTGCTTGCGTTTTCCGTAAGGTTTCGCGCGAATTCACGGGCCAGGCGCGCGTTTTACGCGTCCGCCCTGAAGCGAGCACGAAAGAGTACGGGATCCCGCCGGCGGGATCTGCGATGAAAAGCGACGCGGCGTCTTACCATCCTCCTCCTTCCCCCCCCTCCCCCCTCCTTCCCCCTGCCTTTACGGAGGAAAAAGTCGCGCGTGCGACTACCGTGCGAAAGTATGGAGCGAGAGAAAAATATGAGCGTGACACAATATTTCGTCTGTCGCGAAAAAAACGACGATCGTTTCGACTGATATCAGGCATCGGCGCGATTTTCCGGAGGTGAAAACTCACCTGCGATTGAAACGCGTTATCTTGATGTTTTTTTTTTTTTTTTTTTTTTTTTAATAAAAGCGTTGGCGCGTGAAGATATTGAACAGATTTTTCATATTCCTTTAGTTTCTAAAATAGTCTGAATATTATGTACAATTGAAAAAATATCATCAATAAATCCATCCCTCCATTGTGCTTTCTCTTTTCAAATCTTTCTCTCCTTTTTTTTTTTACCATAAAATAGACAATAATTGAATTTATATTGTGTGATATATATAAAAGATTTGATAGCTTAATTTTTTTTTATTTACAATCTTTTCGCTTTTGGCATGTTCTAAAATTTAAAAAACAAATGCATGGAAAAAAGGTTAATAACCACGCAATGTTATATTTAAATTGTGATTATATAGTTTACAATTTCTTTTTCGTATAATCATGATGCTTGCAATAACATACAGCTAATATTCTTACAGATATTTCGCGATAGTAATAACTTTAATTTATAAACAATTCAATTAATCATTAAAAAATAATATATGAAAAAAATTCGATATATTAATCAAATCTGTACGTTATTGTATTTTTTATTTTTATTAAAACAGGTACAATAATATTTAATAAAATGCTAACTTACGCATATTGTTTAGTTACCTGTGTTACCTTGATATTTACACGCGCAGAAATATATTTTTACAAATCGAAACATTCACGCAGATCTACGCGCTCTCTTTGGCCGATTAGCACGATTAACATTTCTACATATCCGATACCGCAAATATTTGTGGCTGCGACGCGTAATTTCGTAATACAAATTCAAGCCGCGATATGGCTATGCGACTAGGCGCGACTATGCGTGCGAGAGTGCATTCGCGAGATTTAGAATTTCGCGTCGCCCGCGAAACGCACGATAACGCGTTTATATTATGTCGGATAAAAGCGCAACGTTACTCTGCTGCAATTACAATACGCGCGATAAACAGGCACGCACGATAAACTCGTAGCGCTGCAGTGAGCGCACTTGAATATTTCGATCGGCATTAAGTTCAAACGACAGGCGAGTTATTATACAATATATATATATATATATATATATATATATATATATATATATATATAGAGTGTCCTAGACCATCCGTACGTCCTTTTGCTTTCAAAAACTAAGCATTTTAGAGAAAAAATGTTTTAAAGAAAAATTTTATGGTTTTGAGGGAAACATGAGATGGTGTGCTTGACTTGACCTTAACAATGCCATCCAAGGTCAAATCAATAACATCTTATGTTCTCCTCAAAATCATACAATTTTTGTTCAAAATAATTTTTCTCTAAAATGCTTAATTTTTGAAAGAAAAGGGGTGTACGGGTGGTCTAGGACATCCTGTGTATATATATATATATATATATATATATTTATTGATGAATCGCGTATTTTCGATGAGTCTACATCTAATTTAGTCGAATTTTATTCCCTAACTTTCGTACGAATAAGGATTGGGCTAAGCGTGTGTCGATTATCCGCGAGAATAACATTTTCAACTAAAGATTGGAATAGAACGGGAAAATCTTGACCACAATTATGCTTGCCTTGTTGCATTATATCTTTTTGAGCATAGGCAAATGAAGCACCTCGGGTACCTCGATGTCTTCCAATCGAATGTCCGATGGATTGAACGGAAATCTTACAGGATAGGAATACTTTAGATCCATTAACAGCTGAAAACGAAAAGTGCAATCATTATGCGCTGCGATAAATTTTTCCGCAATATAAAGCTTCTATAATTTATAGAAGCTTATCTTAGAGAGCGATAACACTGGTTTACGAATTTTGCACTTTTTTTAGTGCTAGAAATGGAAAGAACTTTTTAACGTATTTTGGAATGCTGAATCTAAGTCCTCAAAACAAAATGGTTAGTTTTTTGACGGTACTGGAATCTCCAAAAAAATGCTTTTTTAAAAAATTCATAAGACTTTTTTAAAATTCATAGACGAATCCGATGTGCAAGAGACTTCAAGTAAAAACTTGAACATTATATAAAAATTTTATATAAAAATATCGAATCTTTTACCGCAGGTACAATTGAACCTCAGGTATGTTTTGTTTTTCACGCACTGTGTCAAGTAGAACGATTGTCCTATGCAGTCTGATTGCAGGTAAAAGATTCAATATTTTTATATTAAAGTTCAAGCTTTTATTTGAGCCTTATATGAAGTCCCTCGCATTTTGGGTTCATCTATTACAAGTTTTTAAAGATGATAAAAAACGCGTTTTTTAAGGCTTTCAATCCCATTTTTCTCGAAAACCTGACCTGATAAAAACTTTTTGATAGCAATTTCATTTTGATAGCGCTTAGCGTTTAAAATTACTTTAAAAACAGTGTTCAAAGCCTCTGGCACAAAATCTTGTAGACTAATTAAATTTTCGACTAAGAAAATTTATTATTTTTATCGGCGCAAAAAAAGTTTACCTGTTCGTTGTTCTCGCCACGTTCTTTCAGTTTATCTTGCACTTTCTTAATAAACGAAACAGGAACTCGCTTCTCGAAATCGTCGGCTGGGGTGTACAAGTTCAGGATTTTCACTATTTGATTAGCTGTCAGTTTGTTGCACATCTCGCAGACGGAATTAACATCCTCGTCTGTCTTACGAGCTTGCAAAAGCTGAGACGCTTGTATGATGGGTTGAAGTGCTTCGGACGCAGCCTCTAGTCGTCGATCTCTACCCCATTGCTCTAAATGGCTCATATTATACCTTAAAAAAAAACAGAAATTAAGATATTATTGCAAGAAATATATACGTATCTAATATTACACAATAACAAAATTAAGAATTAATAATAGGTAAAGTCCAGTCTTGATTTCAAAGAAATTAGAACTTTATGACTTCATAAAGTAAATTTCTTTATCAATTTTTTAAAATTTCTATACTTTTTGTAATGCCAATTTTTTTATATTTAAATCAGATTTTTTATTTCCGCAAATTTAGACATTTTTGTCATACCTTATTTGCATTCCCTTCGTCCACCGACAGAGCTCGTTCCTTAGCAGCAAATTGTTCAGAGCGCTGGCGCACATAAAGTAAAACAATTGCTTGAACAGCTGCATCACAACTTCGGGATCGACGCCGTGATACTGCAAAGTCTTGTGCACCGATGTTAATTCGTTGAGAAGTTTATCTAGTTTCTGCTGCGTGGAGTCTGGTTCGCCGCCCATCGACGATGACCTGGGTCGACCGGTCTTATCGGTCGGCACGGGTATGGCCTCGTGCTCCAACAAGGCTGGTACCGTAAGCGCCTGGATTCTCTCCTTGAGATTCGTGACAAGATTGTTGAAAATCCAGAGTGCCACGTTGCTCAGAACAACACGATACTCGCTCAGATCGAAGTTCCTCAGGCACTGCTCGTTTTGCCTAGGTGTATTCTCGATCTGGAATGGCTTGTCGCCAGAATATTGCTTCATGTTGTGCAACAGTCGCAAGGTGTTGCTCAGCCAGAGTACTCTGAAGTCGAAATCGTCGCGCTTCTTCAGCACGCGTTTAACGGCGTTCAAGTATTCGGTCAACAACGATCGAACCTTATCTTCGTCGTTGATACAGTCAGTGTGCCTGATGCACATGAAGAGGATATAGGCCGGTAAACCCGGTAGCAGTGTCACTGCTATACGGGGTTTCAGTTCTGCACAAAATCAGTAAAGCATTTGGTATAAATTTATAAAGATAAAATGATACTTATAATGATGTAATAGATGTATTTATATAGGAAAGTAACGTGAATGTATTTTATTGTATCTTGTGATAGAAATATTTATTAAAATTTTAAGAAAGTTTATTAAAGCTATTAAAAGTTTACTAAAGTGAGAGACTTACCAATGACTAGATGACGTATAATGACGCTAATATCTTCTTTCCTGAATTCAAACATTCCTTCATAATCTCTTTCTTTCTTGCGAATGACAGGCATGTTATTTCCATCTGCGTGAGTACTGGAAACAATGGCGGTGCCATTTGTGTATTCCACCGCGTTAGGCACTGAAAAAATTCAAATTTTTATATTTGGTGCAACTCTTGGACTTCTCAACATTTTGCCAAATTGTGTCACGTGCTCGACACACCATGCAAACGATGGTGAGTTATGGTCTGTATGATATTATCGAACTATTCGAAAAATCTGCTCTCTCTCTCTTTCTTTCTTTGATATCTTTTAATTAACATTCTAACTTAATATTCACATGCAAATTTTTTATTAATTCTTAATTAGTGTAAATGCCTGTTCTATGATATAATTTTCTTCAATTTAATAGAATGTTGTGCTTCTTCACACAAATCACAAACTTTTCGAATAGTTTAATAAGATGATGATTCATGACATCTGTCAAGACCACACACTCACTCACCGGTGCCTCTTAGCACATAAGGACGTTCCTCTCCTTCGTCTTTTTTTGAAAGCATTAAGATAAAGTCATTTAAAATATATATACATGTATATTTAAGTGTATGTATACTTGACGTGATCGAAAAATTTTCCAACCCTTCTCTCCCTAATAACATTTTTTATTTTTGATAGGCATAGTTATCATACTTACAGCCTGCATCTTTCAGTCGCTTTGCCAGGATTTTACATTGTTTCTTATAGCGTCTGCATTCTTCTGCTATTTTATCATATTTCTCTTGAAGTTCCTTTAACACATATATCAAAAATATATATAAACAGTATATAATAAGTATATATAAACATATATGTACCCATTATATATATATATATATACAATGTGTGTGTGTGTGTGTGTGTGTATATAAATGTATATACAGTGTATTTGGTTAAAGTGTATATACTCAGTAATTTTATTAAATAATACAGTTATATAAAAAATGTTTTGAATAAAAGTTATTTTCTTTAAGAAGATATTTATATAATTACAAAAATTTAAAATTTTTTTTTAATATTGTTTATGACAGTTTTTATTGATATTTTGTTTTTCCGTTCATACCTAGAAAAGCAACACAACTGATAATATTTTGAACAACTATTGAATACCTCACTTTATACATATATATTTCAATTATTTTTATAAAATCAATTTTTTAATAAAATATCTTACAAAACTGTAGTAAAATAGATATATTATTCTATTAAAAAAAAATATAAATAAAATTGTCATAGACATTTTAAAGAAAATAATTTAAATTTTTTGTTTAAGTTCTTATATAAATCTTCTTAAACAAAGTAACTTTTTTATTCAAAACATATATTTTTGAATACACATATATAATTCTGTTACTTAAAAAATTAAGTAAACGTATATACTTAGACAAACACACTATATATATATAAAATTAAAATTATAATAAAAAATGAAAGTGACGCAACAAAATTGACTAAAACTAATATACTCAATTTTATATTATTATAATAAAATTCGCTTTACTTACTAAATTTTCAGAAGTTAATCTAGCAACCTCATGCTGCATGTAAAGTTCCGTTTGGGTCTGCGGCGATTTGCTTAAATTAATGGAAAGTAATTTTTGCTGCTTCTCTATTTCTTCTTGCAGCCTGTCTATTTCGTTTCGCCATTCATCTCTTTGAGATCGCCAACTCCTTTCTTTTGCTTGCAGCTCATCCTCCAGTTGTCTTCAAAACATACAGATTTTTTTTTTTTTGAGAATTACTGTGATTATAAATTTCTTGAATTGTTCAATCGCAAATAAATTGCTGAACTGAATTATGTTAAGCATGAAATCATGCCTGTTATTAGTGCCACTATGAAGTGATAATGAAAATGTTAGAGAGAGAGAGACAATGACCAGAGCTAATGAATCGTTAAGAAAATTTAACATGATTCACACAACACTAATGTAGTTACTAATATTTCGCTAATTAATGACTTAAGATGCTTCAAAACATACATGATATTATAAAATTATAAAGTTTCTTTTTTGATTGAACAGTTCAAAACAAATTGCTTATACGGATTGCAACGTGAATCTGCTCAACTCACTCTCCTCTCGGTGCCTTTGTCTTAAGTTTACTGAAAATCGAAGTGCATGCACAAACGATAAAAGACTATTAGACACGGCACTCTATTATTAGTCAACTCATTTGATTAAATGCGTATCTGCTTTCATATTACCTATTAATCTTTTTCTGCGCTTCGAAGGCAAGTACCAGCTCGCCATCCTCATTTATGATGTCTACGTCACGACCGTAGTTGGCACCTAAGTTCTTCATCCTGCGTGTGTGATCAGCCAGCACGCTATGCAGCTGGATACATTCCTCTCTTCTTCTTTCCAGTTCTTCTTGCAAAGCCTCGAATTGTACTGTAATGTCATTATGCCAGTATTATCCTGTGTTTCTTAGTCGTATTATTGTTGCTGTTTCTTACACAGTTATTTAGCATTGACGACCTTGGGAATTGATAGCAGCAGAGTATACAATTATCACATACAAAACAAATGTTTAATAAATGTGTATCGAAAGCATTTTAAAGAATTAACTTTGCAAATATATATGATTTTTATAGCGTTTGTAAAATTATATAATAATTGATAAAACTTTTGAAAATTTATTGTTTCTTACACATGCTTAAAATATTTTTAGCTTATAAGATAGCAGGAATTAAAATTATCGATAATACTGATAATCGACAATTTCACAAACAATATGGGGGTGCATGAAGTATATAAGAAAAGAAATATCAATTATAATTATTGACACATTCTGTTAAGTTAATTAATACAAAACACAACAAATAAGACAGTATTCGGAGGATAGAAGGGAAAGAAAGCAGAAATTTAGCACAGGGTAGAAAACAGAAAATTAAAAATTACAGAAGATATACAATATGTTTATCTATATCTTTTGCGCTTTAGTCCTCAGATATTGAAAGATACAAAGTTGATTAACTCATATATCAAAATATATCAAAAAGTCAGTATATATCTACAATGCTTATTAACAGATGTGCAGAAGATAATTAATAAGTTGTAATAATAAATTACTCATGAGATTTTGTTGCGCTGATGATGGATTGGCTGATGACACCGTCTTCCTCAATGAATTCAAGTCTTTTTTAAGTTGTGAATTCTCCATTTCCAGTTCTTGGAGCTGCAAACAAACCACATTGTCTCGTTGGTTTGTCATTAATCCATTGATAATGGCGATAAGAAGGAGAGTAGTGGGTTTATATCGATAATATCTTAATGATGTTTAAAAATGTGATATCGCACACATGTTGGGGAAAAATGAGATTGACAAGTACATACTAGAATAATTTTAATTTAAAATTTAACACATAAATAAATTAAAAATAAAAATTGAAAAAAGAGCTATTTCTCTAAATAATATTTCCTTTGCTTACTCTGAACGAATCCTGCGTTCTGGAGGACTCCTCGTTATTATCGCGTTCCAGATCTTCGACCATTCTGATCAATCTGCCCTTCTCTTTCTCGACATCCTTCAATTTCTGTTGCAACTTTAGAACGAGACCAATGTCCACAGGTGCGTGCGTAGATCCGTATTTTTCCGAAGGCGATTTATTCGACTGAACTTCTCCGTCCGGTGGACTATCTGACCGTTGTTGATTCCAGTCGATCGTTTCCACTCGCGAGTAAGGTGTCGACGAGGAAGCAGTGGACCTCACAGAGCCGTAACCAAAATCCTACAATCAAAAAATATGTAACTCTAATCGATAAAATAAAATAATAATAAAATAGTAATAATAAATTATAGTTACATTAATTTTTTGTACGTTTAATTGTATTACAATTCAAATTTCTTTTACACAGTTAATTGCCTCGTTGATTTAATAACATGTTACAACGTATTGACTTACGATGTTTTGATCATCTTGTGGATTTTCCGTGGACGCGATTTGACCACTGCTGCTGGAAGCATTGCTCAAGGAACGCGAATGTCCAGGTAACGCTAATTTTTGTTCCAACATTTCCGCATGCTGTTCTAGCTCGTGATATTCCTTGAGCAGTCTCTGATAAGCTGTGCGATCCTGATCCTGTTCCAGCTGAAGCAGATCTTTCTCTTGCTCGAGACGATATTTTAGATTTTCCTCGGCACCACGTTGGTTGCTATTCAACTTCTCGGTTGCAATTGAAAGATCCTTTCGTAATATCTCGTTCTCCTGCTGCAACTTCTTAATTTCCTCGTTCTTTTGTAGAGAAATCCTCTCTTTATCGTGCAATATATCCATCTTTTCGTCTCTCTCCTGTTTCAAAATTTCCTGTATATTTTTCAATTCCTTTTCTTTTTCCTGCAATATTTTTGTCAACTTTTTATTCTCAATATCGACGGATTTCAAGCTGTCTAGTTTGTGCTTCAAGTCTATCATTTCGTTTTGCATATTTTTCAAGAAATGATTTTCTTTTGCCTGAAACAATAAATTCATGCATTTTTAAAGTGTTTTTTATATTAGTATTATTCAAAACATAAAATATATGTTTCTAATAATTTTTGACACACTCAAAGTGTGAAAGTAGATTGAGTCAAACTAAAAAGAAAAGTCCTATATCAATATTGGCATTGATTGACCAATCTTTAATCAATAATAACTCCTTTATTAAGCGTTATAGAAGAAAATGGACTTTTCTTTTCAATTTGATCCAATCCTTTACACTTTGGATGTGTCAAAAATTATTAAACACTCTTTATAAAAAAATAATAAAATAATAAGTTATTTATAAAGCTAATACAATATCGTGACACAGATAATCCATCACTTACAAATTCGTCTATCCTTTGTTGTAACGTGATGATCTTCATTTCCAATCCTTTATTGAGGGTCTTCACATGCTCTACGCTTTTAGCTTCGGCTTTCAATCGTCTAAAGACTTTCTTTGCCTGACGCTTTCTAATGCACGACTGCACGATAATTATGTCCCTAAGTTTCTTCTTACACGCCATTCTTACGAGATATCCCCGGGCAAATCTTTGGATCACCGTCGCGGCAGCATTGTCCTTCATTATCCTATATCTGACGCGAGCCATATTGCCCCTGCCGTACGTCTGCAGGCCGAGAATTGTGCGTTTCACCTGCAGATACCATCGTCTCTGCAGCCAGCTCTTTACGTGCGATTGTATCTTTATCGCGGCTCTCTCCCTCCTAATAGCCTCCGCCTTCTGTCGCGCAATATAACCCCTGCCATACCTCTGAAGACCGAGGATAGATCGACGGATCTTCTTGTACCTGTTATGATAGATCAGACCGCGCACGGTTTTCTGTATCATCACGCAAGCGTCCCGCTGTCTCTCCGCTCGTAGTTTCTCCAAATACGCTACTTGACCAGCTCTAAAGAGCACCTTGGTCTTGCCAAACTTGAATTTGTCCTCGTCTTTGATATACCTGGCCAATATACGCCGGCAAGTCTCCTTCAAATCGTCCCGCCGTATCTCCTTGAATTTACAGAGACACCGATACCTTTGGAAGAAGTCACCGTACGTTCGCTGACTTGGAAAGCCCGCAGCCGAAATTCTGATGGTCTCCAGAACACCGCAAGCGCGCAGCTGCTGCACCGCTCGTACCGGATTGTATTCGAAAGCCTCTTTCGAGTCATTGGGTTTGATACAACGGACGTAGTGCGGCGTTGTGGCGTTCAACGTGGTCATTAACATGTTGAGCGAATCTCGAAACTGCGAGCCGACAGTCTTTTTGTTTTGCTTGTTAGATGCGTTTATCGATGCACTTTTTTGCGTAGACACTTTCACTCTAACATGTGGTACCGCCAGTTTCGGATCCTCGTCGCTGAATAGTTTCTTCAGTAGTTTGTTCTCGCTGCCTCTCAGCACGTCTACCTGTTCCTCGATCACGGTGTCACGGTTCTTCTCCAGGAAGCCCACTGTCTCATACTGTACGAGATCAGCGAAATGATGAATCAGGAAAGCTGAAGTGCCAAATCTCGGCTTCTCGAAATGTTTCAATTTGCCGCATTTTGCATACAGTTTCTCCGCCCAGGAGGAATCCGAGCCTTTTGGCATACGACACTCCTCGTCCAGCAAATCCAAAATACCGAGTTTGGTCTCAATCAGATCGATGCATGGCTGGTTATCGTAAAAATCGATGAAAGTCCACTCAATGTCCTCCTTCAAATACTCCTCCTGTTCCAGCTTGAAGACGTGTTGATTGAATTGCTGCTGGAGCTTCTCGTTTGCATAATTAATGCAAAACTGCTCGAACGAATTCACCTCGAACGTCTCGAAGCCGTAGATGTCCAGCACACCGATGAAGTGCTGTGCTTTGCTGAGAGACTGTAAGGAATTGTTGATGCCAATCACAATCCAATTGAAGAGCTCGGCGTAGATATGTTTGGCCAGGGCGTCCCGCGCGCCGATCGCCTGCTCCACGTTCATCGGCTTTAGAAAAACTTCTCGCATTGACACGATCTTTCGATGGCACAGCCACTTACGCATCGCTTTCACGTCGATACCGAGTAGTTCGGAAATAATCAGCAAATGTCGATCCGATGGAGAGATGTAGCTGGATTCGGTGTCCACTTCCTCATCCCCCGCGTCCTTAATTTTGCAATTACTTATCTCTACGTTACCTAAGTGCAATATGGCGGCTAGAATGCGCAGCATATCTTCCTGCTGCTTGGATGTGAAGCCGAGCATCGTCAGTGCACTGATCGTTTCATCAAAGCACGCGAGATCATCCACGCCGTCGATCGTGGGATTGTCGCCCTGATTGAGATAGTGGAACTGATCCTGGTCGGATAGATACAATTTGGGAAGACGTTTCGCCGCCGAACACATCTGATAAAATATGTGATAATTTCGTTCCTCATTCGCCTGGAATACAACCCGCGACTTCTCCAACAAGTAGGTCCTCATGCTGGCGCCAGTGATATGGTAGTTTTTGTTGAAATGAATTTCGATAAACTTGCCGAATCTCGAGGAATTATCGTTCCTAGTGGTTTTCGCGTTACCTATCGCCTCCATAATGGGGGAAGAGGCCAGAACCTTTTTCTCGACTTGTGTTTCCGTCGCCGATCCGCCAACAGTCGCAAAGTACCGCATGGTATACTTTGCAGAGACCGTTTTGCCCGCACCCGACTCGCCAGAGACGATAATCGACTGGTCATGATTCTCCCTAAATAAAATTGAATAAAATTAATATTTTTATTTTTTTTTATTTTTTTGTTTTGTTAAATAAATATAATTAAATTAGATCTAATTCAATTTTTCATCTATTTATAGAGTTCAAATATATAATATATATTTATTAAGGATAATATATATAAAATAAAAAAAATCGCGTATTCTTTTATACATAAATGCAATATAATATTAAAAGCTATATCTTCTTTCACTTGTTCATATCTATTTATTTGTTTGTTTAATTACATTTATTTTTTATCCAACGGGAAAATCTGATCTATTTTTTGATTAACAGCGATATAGATAGATATGTATCGGTGATCTAATCAATAGATAAATTATGACGGACGGTTAGTCACCTCTCCAATTTCGTATAGGCTTCCTCGGCTACGGCAAATATATGAGGTTCCAGGTCGCCCATCGCCTGGCCCCTGTAGGCCCATATCGTGTCATTGCCGTAGATGTGTAATTCGTTGTACGGGTTAAAGGCTACCAGGACGATGCCGCAGTAGGTGTAGATGGAATGCCGTTGAAAGCGGACCTGAAGATTGTAGAGGACGGCGGGCTCGTGAAGAAAGGACAACGACGTGAGATTATTTTCTCCTATAAGAATGTCCGGATTTCGGAGCGGTGGAAGATCCGCGTCTGATTTGATCTCCAACGTTTTCGTCTGATTCGATTCTTCCGTTTGTACTTTCAGCGTCGACTGATTCTGTTTGTAGTCCTCCAGGAGCACGGCGCCCTCCCACACTTTCTCCGGATGTGGCACCCATACTCGGCCACCCTACGATCGATTGGTATATTTTTTTTTTTTTTGCATAAACAAAATTTTGCTGGTTTTATTAAAGTTTAATAAAAATACGCGACGCAGCCTTTAATTAACGACAAAAGTTTCTAAAATTATTGAAATATCGAAACACGCAGATATCGCGCGGCGAATTATAAATATATTTTTATTAAAAACATGTATTAAAGGCAAGGTATATTAGCTTTATTTTAAGTTTAAGCGAAATCAACTATAATTTTATCTATATTGACAGTGTTTATTTATATCATGCTGTGTTATTTAATTAGTCATCGAGCGACTTTTCAAGCATTGCAAAGACGACCCGCTTTTTCTCTTTTAGAATGATGCATAAACAGCACATCTTCAATAAGAATATATCGATTCGGTTGACGAGTGCTCTAATTTGCCGTCATTTTATGCTTTCAATGTTATGATATATCATTTACGTACGATAGGAGATTTACCGTTTGACCGTAGAAACCCCATCTTTCTATTCAACATTATTATTTAACGTAATGTGCATTAATTAAATATGCGACTAACAAGTTAATGACAATATAATGATTCCTTTTATCTTTAGCGAACATAAATAATAAATAATATTAAAATAATAATAAATAATAATAAATATAATAAAAATTTATATTTAAATTAAATTTATATAAGAAAACTCAAAAGAAGACATCAAAAAAATTGATTAAAATATCTCAGATCAGCTATCCAAACAATCAATAATAATAAGTAATATTATTATTTATATAAACATGAAATTTAATTTATTATGCCTTTTGTATCAGAGTTGATTGAATAAAGATTTTTGATTCAAAATTTTTTGATTTAAAAAAAATTAAATAGAAAATTAAAATTAATGTAAAATAATTATTTTAAATATTTATTTAGAGAAGATATTTTAATCAATTTTTTTGATGTCCTCTTTTGAGTTTTCTTATATAAATTTAATGTAAATATAAATTTTTATTATATTTATTATTTATTAGTTAAATATAAAATATGATATTAAAAATTTGTGGAATAATCTCTAAATTAATTTTAAGTATATGTATGTCTCTGTCAAATCTAATAGACTTTCACAGTCCTTACGAGGTTCCCTATAAAACTGCGTACGTCAAAGCATATGTATTATCGGGTCGCTCTACCGGGACCACCTAATTGTATTACAAATGTACTATCTTGAAGAATGTCAAGCAACGGTAAAATTGTTTTACCTCGCCGAGGTCGCGACTTCGCCTTTGTCGCCCTACATTTCAGATCATCCCACAAATAACGATCCATTGGCGTACTGTAATCGGTAAGTTTCGTGATCGAAATAATTCAACGGATACAATTCGACTGTATTTTCCTTCACGCATAGCAGAGGTAAAATCATCTCTGTTGCATACAAATATTCTAACAATAAGAAGAGATGTTACTGTCTAAAATATAATTACATATGTGTTTATTATTTTATTCTATGTATGTATAAATAAAAATGCATATTAATAACTAAAAATAATATTTAATTAATTAAAACTCGTTAATATATTTTTTAATCGCGGAAAACACTATACTGAAAAATCGCAATGTGCGATTTTAATTTTACAGTCTGATAAAACTTAAATGAGCGTAAAACGAGCTAATCACAGTAAGACATATATAATTTACACTGAAATAGTAATTATAAAAAATGATGCACCAAGTGGCAGACGAGATTCGTAAACTCGCATATCGCGTTTACCTTAATAATAACAAGCTCTTTATTCTCTTATTAATTACTAGAGCAATAATTACTTATAATAATTAATCGATCGTATCTTTGCGAAAATCTTTCAAAAATGTTTTCTCTGCGTCATTAAAACGCAATTCGCTTCTAATTATTATCATAACTGTTATAATTATTATAATTAATTATTATTAACAGTTTTTACATGCGTGTCAATTAACCGCATTTAGAAAGGCAACGAAATGCGTGATCCTGAACTTCGTTCCCACAGTGCACGTGTGTGTCATTAATTACGCAAGATACCGTTTCATCGGGTGGAGAAAAAAAAAAAGTAAAAACGTAAGACACAGGTAAGGTGTAATTGTCGCAAAGTCAGCAGCGCGGTATAATTGTATCTCTTATCACTTTTCGTTTGTTTCTATCGACACACATTTCTTACGTCTGTGACTCATAAGACGCACGGCACTCGTATTATGCATATTTATGCGAATTATCCTTGCAAAATGTGCGCGACATCACGCTCTGCGACGCGACACCGTATTGATAAACATCGTGACAATTTATGAATCAAAATGCTTATTCAATCAAAATTGGAGGTATCATAATATGGAGTAATGTGGAATAAAATTGGCATGTCACATTTAATTTTAAATATTAGGAATTTCTGATATATTTAGCCGCTCGAATTTAAATAACACATCACTCAATAAGTCCCCGGTCTGACACATATATGGCAACATTGTTGACAGATCCACGTGATTTCTAAAAAAAAAAATTTCTTTTTCTTAGTTAGACCGGAGACTTATTGAGTGAGGTGTTAGTTTATTTAATATGAAGAAAAATGAACTCGATGGAGAATTTAAAAATTTAATTATGTCTCTTCTATATAAATATAATTTGAGTCAATCCATTCTATTAGATTGAAAAATATTAATGAAGAGCAAGAATATAAATTAATATTAATATTATAAATTTCCAAGCTTTATCATAAAAGCAATACATATATAGAAAAAGTATTTATACAAAGGAATTTTATAATTTCTTCAATTTATATGTATAATCATGAAGTATTATATTTTAATTTGTAAAAAAAATCAATATGAAAGTTATAAAATAAAATTTTTTATACATGTTTGTGATGCAAAAATTCTTTTTGCCTCTCTAAAGGATCATCATTATAATATATTAGCTAATTATATAACAGAACTTTCGCTGAACCGCTCCAAGTAAAGTTCACAGAGTGAAAGAGCAATAGAGGGACAGAGGCAAAGAATCAGTCGAAATATTCTGGAGAGTCTAATTCGAGAATCACACAGAGAGGTCACAACAATTCTAATATATGTATATTAATACAAAACTCTTTAGTTTTGGGATTAATTGAACGGAAAGTGCTCTTGATTATTCTCTTCATTTTGCTCTCTGATTTTATAATTACTTTCTTCCCAAGTATCTTTATCTTTTTTGATTATGCAAATTTGAATTGTTCAAGATTTTAGACGGATTAATAATCTCGGCTAGTTGTCTTTCACTTGGTTACGACATACTAAAGAAATTATTCTCATACTCTCTGTGGCATATAATATATTTGCAGAGCGCGAAACAGCGCAGCAGCAATAGCAATTATCTTCGCGGATTTACGGGAAGAGGAATGAAAAACTTGAGCTCTCTACCGGGTTCCCACGTAGTTCTTTAATTGAAGAAATGTTTCAGAAGACAAAAGTAATCCGTGGGTTCGCGCCTTAGAAAGTTACGGCGCACTTTGCTTACAATTATGTAACTCGTAATGTAAGTTAGCTGTACTGGTTCACTTTATATCGCCTTCTGTCGCGAATTAATAACAGCTATGTCCACATTATATTCTACAAGCATAAGATTAGAATAACGCATTAATAATTAAGAATTGAAAATAAAATAAATATTTAAGCGAAAAATAATCATTCATATGTCTTGTGAGAAGAAGAAAAGCGAAGAATTTTCTCAATCAGATTAGGACTTTTGAATATTATTTAAAAATGTATATAGATCCTTATTTTAAAAATTTAAAATAATTATAGACATATATATAAAAAAAAATGAATAATATATAATATATAATATAATATATAATAATATATAATAAACAAAAATATATAATAATAAAAATAAAATAGTATAAATATATAATATATAATATATAATAATATATAATAAATATATATATATATATATACTTCATATTTATAAAATATATATTTTTTTTTAACGAGGAACTTCTTGCGCAGCGCACGCTTTTGTCACAATTCGTATTTTGATCGATGGTGCTCCAATTTTGCGGAGGCCATTCAAACAATGACAGCTACATTTTCTTTAAAACTTGAAATAAATCACATCACGCAAGTGCACGAAGCAACTCCCGTTTTGCCTCTGATCGGGCAACGCAACCCTCGCTCGTGTTGTATCCGAGCTTCACCACTGATCTAAGGCTTCCGTTACATTTCGCACGTGAGATTTCTCGATTTTTATTACTATCGCGCAAATATTTTTATATATAAGAACGAATCACAACTAAGAATAGTATTGGAAATAAAAAGTAAAATGTCAAATTTTTTACGAACAATAATAATTAAAAATTAAAATTTTATAAATAATTTTGACTGATATATTTACGATTAAGCTAGATGCAATTAGTTTGGACTTACTGAGAGTGATGTCATAAAAGATATAAGGAAACGCAACCGCAAAATAAGGAAATAATATAAACGGAAGGAATAAGGAAAAGATAAAAAACGATCGAAAGATACTTTCCACGTTACGTTATTCTTCAATAAAACCGCAAATATCATTAAAAAGTTGATAGATATTAATAATATATATACGATCCAGTGGAGACATAATTACATGCATCTATAAAACATCTGTAAAAATAATTGCATTTTTGATTAACTTGATAATTGATATTGAATTGATATATGAGTGCACAGCCATATCTTATAAAAATATGCTTAATATATTTTTTTTTTAATATAATATTCTGTATAAAGTTTTTGATACTATTGAAAATTCTGATATTACTGAAAAATAGAACAATAATGGAACGAAAATAACAATGAATGTGTTGCTTATGAATTATTCTATTTTTAATGCCCACTTTTTATCGCTTATGTCAAACCCGATCAGGCATGCGGTTTAAAATATTCGTGCACGTTACGTCATAGTGACAATCCGACAATATTTTGCGACTGAAATTCAAGTTGTACACTCAATTTCAAGCTTAGGTGGAAACAGTTGAAGGAACGTCGCAATCTTATCACTACGAGGTCGTCCCGGAAGGTGTGATTCATGCTCATATGGATTTCATCAGCGAAAAAATCTAATTAAATTACTCATTACGCGTAGATGTTTTTCATGATTTGTAAACGTCAATATTTGAAATATGAAATGTAGAATAAAGTTTCGGACATGTAAAATGATAACGATTTTTCAACACAATTCTTGAAAAAAGTGAAGCTTGTCAATGAACAGAAATTCAGATTGCGGAAAAAATTTATAAGTGCACGTTGCGAAAATTTAATTATTATTGTAATATTTGCAATTATTCACGACTTATATTTGAATATTTATCGATATTTCGTGTTTTATATTTCTGATTTTATACTTTTGGTAAGCACAAATTTTCGATTAATCGCTTCAGAGAATGCATGCTGATAAATTCGCAATCTTCATCAGCTGAAGCAAGAGACAAGATAATAAAATAAGTTAATATATGTATATGTATACATATTGTATATGCGTATACATACATAGATATATATGTATATATATATACATACATACCTACATACATACATACATACATATATATATGTA
>JBCAUJ010000045.1:298546-314726 GCA_038406275.1 Cataglyphis albicans
AATCCATATTATTTTGCGATACTTTAATTTTTTTCATAACCCAAATTTATTTTTTTAATTTTTCAAACAGTATAAACAGTATAAAAGAAACACGTTTTCTTTTTAATTTTGACATTTTTTTGCTACTATTGTACATCCAGAACATCCTTAAAATTTCTAATTTCAGAATCCTTTAATCGAGTTCAATTGTTTTTATTTTTTATAAAATTAGATTATGAAAAAGCGACATCTGTTAATTGAAATTTTTTAAAAGTTTGTTAAAAGGTGTCGAAGAAAAAAAATTGTAGCACACTTTCGTTAACTAGATTTTAAAGAGCAAAGTTTTATCTTTAATTTGCTTTTTTAATAAATGTCCTACGAGTTTTTCTCGCCAAGTTATTTACCACTGAAGTAAAATTCATCTATTGACTTTAAGCATTCGTAATTAATGAAAAAATTATCTCCCAATAATTATTAAAAAAGCAATTTTTTAAAAATATCAGCATTTTAAAATGCCTTAATTGCCTTTTCAATCAATATCCATTGTTAAAGTGTAATCGTTACTTTAAAATCAAGTAAAAATTGCATTTTTATCCTTTTTCATTTAAATCAATGGAAATTAATAAAAAAATGCTAATATTTTTTAACTCTACAATATTTATAAGTAAAAAATATCTCAATTACTCATGCAAAAGACCGAGGCAATTAAAGCATTTTAAAGTGTCAGCTTTTCTCTTTAAATTGCTGTTTTAATAATTATTGGGCAATAATTATTTTCACTAGTTATTATGAACGTTCAAAATCAATAAATTGTTTTTACTTCAGTAACAAATAACTCGAAAAAAATGATAGGTCATTCATTGAAAAGGCAAAGTAAAGATAAAACTCTGCTTTTTAAAATCCAATTAACGAAATTGTGCTACAATTTTTTTCTCTTCAACATTCTTTGATAAATTTTTGAAAAATTTGATCAATCAACGGATGTCGCTTTTTTATAATGTAATTTTATAACAAATAAAAACAATTGAATTGAACTTGACTAAAACTAGAAACCTCAAGCATTGTAACGCTTTTTTATTGATCCTAATCCGATTACATGCGACGAAGAAAGTGGTCCTTTAATTTTTTCTTTTTTTGCATAGATATATTCAGTTTTTAAATAATTATTGATTCGATTCCATGATAAATACAATATAGGAGAAAGGGAAACTAAGAAATCAAAATATACATTTGCAATATATTTAAAAAATTGAATTGAATTGATCGGACTTTCTGTTAGCTTAGAAGTGTGATCTTGTTATCGTGACTCGCGCGAAAGTGCTGGAATATCAGTAGTCGAATATACGATGACGTAGAACAATCACAATCAGAAAAGTAATATCGCGTGATGTGATGGCAAAAAGTATACATATCGATCTCTAGGTCCAACGACCCAATTCTGTAGGCGTCTATGTGTCTGGTAACGGCTATCTTGCCGACCTTTATCGAAGCATCGTGAAAGCCTTCACGCCGCACGCAAAGGACATGGAGATCGATACGATGCCCTGCCTTCCAGTTCCCATCCCTCCGGATCTAGATAGATATACGCAGATTATGACGCTGATCGGTTTCTGTTGGATCATGGCGATATTCGAGCCATATGGATTGAGATTGCGGCACATTGTGATGTGCAAATATTACCCGGAAAGAGCCAAGCAAAGAGCCACTTGGCTGTACAATCATATAATCAGGTAATGCACCTGTTTAATTAGCTACAGCAAAGTATTTGACGTATATAAGAAATATGAAATGAGTACTTTCTATATCAAGTTTTGGTTTAATTGCTATAAAAAAAATATATATATGAATAAAATTTAATCAATAATCACGTTATTAAGCGTTACACTTTATCACTTGACTGTTGATGAAATTTCTCATCAAAATAAAGATTCTTCTTAAATCGTTTTTAAAACACTGATCGAGAGTAAATCTCTTGTTTCGACTTGCTTAGCAGCACGGTTACTTCGCTCGCGTTTACTTTGCGAGACATAAATTTCATGCATACAAACCGCATCTAGTTAATGGATCCGAACTCACGTGCAGATCGAGAGGAAGTTTTCTGAAAATTGCACGGCGCCAGTTGCGCCGCAAGTTCGGCATGACCGAGGGCGAGAGAATAGAGAGGGTCACGTTCAGAGAGCGATGCCTGGCGATCTGCCCTTTCCTGAACAAGTTATTCCCTCGAAAGGAGAATATGTGTCTTCTGTGCGGTGCCGTGGAACGTTCCGATCAGGAACCGCACAT
Source organism: Cataglyphis albicans (assembly GCA_038406275.1). NCBI lineage: Eukaryota > Metazoa > Arthropoda > Insecta > Hymenoptera > Formicidae > Cataglyphis > Cataglyphis albicans. The sequence goes on from JBCAUJ010000045.1 coordinate 300,809, forward strand.
TAAATGCGCCACACCTGATTGCGTCGGCTTGTTCTGCATTCAATGCTTCGCGGACTTGCAGAATCTCTGCACGATTTGTCGATCGCCCATCGAGTACGGCGATTTGTCGGACATAAGCGAAGAAAGGTGAGTTCCGTTAATAAATCATAATGCAAAAATAGAAAAGTTAATTTTTTTTTTTTTTTTTTTTTAACCAAGTTCAGTTTAAAGTTGATGGCAAAAATGAACTAAAGTTAGTTAGGTAAAAATTAACTCAGATAAAATTAAGTTAAAAGATTATTAACTCATTAAAGTTAAAAATTAATTTTCTATCCAACAGCGAATTGACACATCTGAGACAAACTTGTTGTTACGATAAATAAAATATTCGCATTACAATCAACCATCTTCACACAATTTTAATATTAATGAATTATTTTAACTTGTATAGGGAAAGTTAATAAATTAATTTAAAATTAATTTAATTTAACGTTAATGCATTTAAAAATAATTAATTTAAATTAAAAGTTAACATGTTTAAAATTAAAAGTTATTAACTCTTCAATTTTTTAACTGAATACTTTTAACTTTAACTGTTACTACTTTGATTAGTTACTACTCAACCTAGAGCATATGTCGCATTTTCAACGAAGAATTTGACAAAATATGAGAGCGATAGTAATATAAGCTATTTATTGCGCATTGCGAGCAATGTAATTTAAAAACAATTAATTAATGTAATTTAAAAATATATAAATTATTATTTATGAATTATTAATTATATAATTTTTATTTCTACTATAAGTTTTAAAAATATATATATATACTATATTTTTTTTGTTAATAAAATATTTAATAAAAATCATATTTGCATTTTATTACAATCTAAAAACACTTATAATTTTATAATTAAAACCGTATAATATAATAATTAATAAGTAATTAATATCGTATAAAAATGTGCATAACATAATTATTTTTTTATTAAGTTTGATTATGATGACACGATTATATTTTTGATCGTATCAGAGATTCATCGGATGATCAACTGATAGCAAAAAAGGAGCCAGTACCGATAGGTATCGATATCTGTAAAGAAGAGGAACCGATTATAAAAGAAGAACCTAAAGAAGAAATACCAGAAGAAAGAATAGAAGAAAAACTGGCAGAAGAAGAAATACCGGAAGAAAGACTGCCAGAAGAAAAAATAATACCGGAAGAAAGACTTCCAGAAAAAGAAATAATACCGGAAGAAAAGCTACCGGAAGAGATACCTGTAGAAGAAATATTAGAAGAAAGAATGCCGGAAGAAAAAATAGTCGAAGAAGAAGAGAAAGAGAAAATTGACGAAATAATCATAGAAAAAAAGGATAAATCCGTTCAAACAGATGACGATATCGATGAAAGTAGTTCAGAGTCGATCTATAGTTATAGTATGTACAGTAATTATGTATTTTTGCACTACACATATTCATATTAGAAAAAGGAAATACATGTTTATTCCAAATCTATAATTTATCTCACGACTTAGAAAGTCGATTGGAAATCAAAATGAAAATAAAAATAATCATTGACACATGTTTTAGCTTATCAGGAAAGATCATCGCGAGAGATCGAAATTGAGCGTCGAAAAACGCCTTTCAAAGACGTCGAAGCACAAAAGATAAGAGAAGACGTTACGATTCAAGTGAGATGTTGCTCCTTTCAAGATCTTAATTTATTATAATATTATTTCAAGAATAATAGGGACTTTTTTTACAACAACATCAATTTTTCAAGAATGCGAATATTTAATCATTTTTCTAATTGATGAAAATATATAACATTTCAATAAACAAAAGAAAGAAAAGAACTAATTCATAAACGTATCTTGTATGTAATATTAATTATAATTGAAATTAAAATAAAATAATAATTAATTATCGAAAAAAAAAGAAAAAGAAAAATAAATTATCGGTTTTATGAAATAAAACCAATTTTAATCTTCTCAGTAAAAACCTATTATTTTAATTAAATTAATAAGAAAAAAAATGAATTGACCTTATTAATTAATAACGATCGATAATGATTAATAATATCGAGAGAACTAAGCTGTAAATGTATGGTCAGATTTTTAACGATCCATTGGCGAAGGAAATTACCTCGAGCAGCGAGGATCCGACGTCCTGTTTCGTGCTGAGAGCTCGTAGAAGGCTTCGTACTAGGTTGAAAAGGAAATCCTGCTCTTCCCCGCGCAAGGACGATTCCAGCTCGTCTACGTCGATAGCGAATACCGAGTCTTGGCCCACAGAGGAACTAGATGAAGAAGAGGTGGTTCACATCGAGATGGACGATGGGTCCGAGGGGCTGCTCTTAAAAGACGATGTTGTCAAAGGGAAGAAACGGAGCCACGTAAGGAGAATCCTTGCTGCGCTCACGAAAATTCCTTGGCTGGCAAAGGAAACGGTATGCGATAAAATAACTTCTTGTTAGTTACCTCGCTGACGTGTATCCACTTTATTTTTAATCAATTATTTCTACGCTGGCCATTTACGTCGAATTTTCATTCCCTTTCAGAAGACCAATAGCGAATGGCGGACGAGAAAACCGTCTCTCGTAGACAGAATAGCTCGGATGCTTCGTGGAACTCGATATGTCTCGCCTGTTCGAACGAATATCTATCGACGAATCCGTACTACGAAAAAGGAGGCGAAGCGTAAAGAGTCTTCCTCTAATTCCACGTCTACCTCCGACGAAGGAAATGAACGGAGCACGCTCCTGAAGACACACGATCGGCAAGTAGATTGTTTACGAATCATTTCGGACCATGACGATTCCGAAGATAATATTTACAACAGAAATTATGACTCACATCGTGCTGCACGACGCAGGACGATTTGTCGCCAACCAGACTCACATGTACGAGCTGACGATGTCAAGTTGAAATATCCTCACGAGAAGGAATTTGCAACAAAAAAATTACCGAGGTAAAATTTTAAATAAATATTAATATATAATAAATGAGAAGCTGATGTGCACGATAGTTATTTTGTGTTTATATAATATAACGTGTTTTAGGTATCTGCAGCCGATTTCAAAGGATACGGTATATTTCGAAGTAGACGAGATCAAAGACTCGCGATTAAAGCGGAGATGCGTTCATCCAAGAGAGCGTATTAATATTTTACCAGATACATCCTTCGATAGTCAGGAGACTAATAAGCGAAATGTCTCTAGTGATTTTACTCGCGTATGCTGTTTCTTAGTTCCGTGATAATCTTAATTTTCAATATCGATCATTTATGTGCGCGCGCAGAAACTTACACAACAAGTAAAAAATTGTGCAAGTTAGAGACTTGCATATTGCTTCCTCATAATTTTATTTCCTCCCCTTTATAATATCAGTAATCTTTTTAGAGAAAAATTCAAAATTTCATAAAAAATTGATGATTTTCATCAATTCTCATCAAATTCAATACCAACCATCCTTTAATAATGTTCTATTCATATCATAAAAAAATTTAGACCGATATCTCAAAGTTTTTGAAAGTTAGAACATCTTTTTTTTTTTTAATTCAAAATTTTATAAAAAATGAACCCCTTCACCGATCCTAGCCAAATACAATATCCATTAACCTTCAACAATACTCTATTCATATAAAAAAATTCAGCCCGTTATCTCAAAATTTACGGAAGTTAAAGCAATCCCATTTCTTTGGTGCACATACATACATACACACACACACATACAGACATTTTGTAAAAATATGTTTTTTTGACGTAAAACATTCTGAACATATTGGCATCAAAATTTGAAAAAAAAAAAAAACAATTTTCCACTAAAACAAAATTTCCTCTATGAGGAAGCAAAAATAGAAATATATAATTTTATACAAATTAATTAAAATGTATATATATCTATTTGTATATGTCTATTGTATTGATTACATATATATATTTCTTATATTTTATTTAAAATATCAGAAATTTTTTGTTGCAAGTATATTTAATTCTACTGTATTAAACTATAAATTAATAAAAGCTGTATTTATTTAGATTTCCTGCACTTGCGCACCACAAACATTTTGCGATATTAAAAAAGACAATGAAGTTTGTCAATCGGTTATGAGTGCCATAACCGAACATAATAACGAAATATCTGAAACGGAGGGAATGTCGAAAGCAGGCAACGAATCACTGACTATCGATTGGCAAAAATCAGGTCAGGGGATAGTGATTTTCGATTTAAAATTCTACGCGAAGAAGGGAACAGAATATTTAATCAAACTACTTATTCGTCTAATTTTTAGGAAAGAAGAGAAAGGAAATTGTCGCTACGGAAGGAATATCAGCAGATGCTGAGATAGATATTGAGACAGATGAAAAGGAAAAAATTCCAGAAAAAGTTGTAATTGGAGCTAATCATCGGAGAAAATCATTAGCGAAAAACGGCGAAGGGATTGTAGAGTTAAATGATATTGCGGAAGAAAAAGACGGAAAAAAATATTCTGTCAACGAAGAACAAACTGAAAACCTAGAAGCGAGTGAAGACGTGGAAGCATCAAGAGTAAATGAAAAAGCTCAGTTGTACGATCCGTTAGCTAGTTGGCTGTTGTACGGCGTCACGTACCAAGGAAAAGGGCGTGAAAAATTTGTCGAGAAAAAATTAACGAAGCAACCGGAAGCAGCGGAGGAAGCATGTATAGGCGATACAGAAATGGCAAAATCCACGAAGTTTGAAGAAGACATTGAAATGTTGCAGAAAGACGCAGAGATTATTGCGCGTGAAATTAGAGGATTTACGGAAATACCCGAGAAGAGTGTCCAAACGAATTTGCAAAAATTTAGAAAATACAAGAAAGGTGCAAGGACACCGCATACTGATGCCAAAATTTTCAAAGCTTGCTTAAAAGAAAAAAAAGACAAGAGAGACGAGAAAGGACGAAAAAACTGGATCGATAAATTCAAATATTATAAGGAAAGGTATAAAATGTATATGACGAAAAAAATATTAAAAATTATAATTAATTCACACATCTGGTGCAAAAAAAAAATTTATAACTCGATGTTTCACAGTGAATCTGATAGTAGTTCACCAAGAGAAGAACGAACTTGTGATAAGGCAACGTTAATTAAAGAGAAGCAATATAACAGAAGAAGAAAGCGAAGAAAAACTTGTGACCGCGATGCGCAAACTCAAAGACAATCCAGGTAATATATACACGTGTTCTTAAGTTTGACATAATTTCTGATATCATTGACTATACAGTACGCGACACGCAGAAGAATTTTTCCGTACAAATCGAGCAGAAAGACATTCCGATGTTCAAAGACGTGGAAGAATCGCTTCTACGTTTAGACCAGCCACTGAATTAAGGGAAGATCGTCAAACTCAGTGTAATATTCGCGATATGAGAAATGTTCGAGGAAGGCAGGATGATGCTTGTGTTTCAAAGTTTACAAACGAGCCTGAAGTTTGGTCTTGTAATGTTCAACCGCAATTTAGGACACCTGACCAAATAATCCACTGTCAAGATTATAATTATTGGAATCAACAAAAATTTCTGCAGCCATGTAACGTTGCACACGAACCTTACAGATATTGCAAACAAGCTAAAAATACTTATGCAGATGAAGCTTCACGTTATGTTCCAATTTGCGCAAGAGTCCGTTCATCAGAGCTAGCAAAAATAAGGTACTAAAAAAGTGATATTTCAACAACGAAAAATTGTCTTTAACGTCAAATTAAATTAAATGCTTAAAGAAAAAGTGTATCAATCTTTAAAATAAGAGAAAAATTTTTACTTTTCTTATAATTATTGCAGTTCATTACCAGAGAAATCACAGCAAACGAGGAAGACAAAATACGATGTTAATGTCCGCGAAACCAGATTGGAGACACCTATGTTGAAAAAATATCTACCGCCATATCAAACACCGGGATTAATAGAAGAATTAAAGGAACACGATAGGATGAGATTAATTCAGGAACGCGAAGCTAGAAGATGGACGACTTTGAACGCTCTTCGAAGCATGAAGGATTCGTTAAGCGCTAAATCAAGAGATCCTATATCCTATGATACTTGCGTTACATGCGGTGCTCATGAATCAGTCAGCAGATTAACTTCAGTAGGAAAATTTATCTTACTTTTATATTATCTAAAAATTGATAGAGAATTTTTAAACTTTATTGTGTATTTGATATGATTTATAATGTGTTATATCAATGGAGTTTGATATATTTCCTTTTTTTAATTATAAGCATTTAATAAATAAATAAATTCTATTATTATTATCCTTAATTAATCGTCATGTGCGGTTGTTAGAGATTATGCGTATTCTTATTATGATTATATATAACAATGTATAGACATTGTGGGGATAAAAGGTTAAAGATATATAATATCTCTCATATGATACTTTCCAAGGTCTCTACAAAGCTAAACGAGGGGAATAACCTTCCTTATCAAGAAACGCAAATCTTCAAAGATGTGATGTGTGAGTATCGGAAGAAGGTGACGGAAACCGAAAGGCCTCTAATATCACTATTTCAGCGCGTAGACAAACGTAAAGAATTAAAACAATTGTTTCCCCCTACGAATGAGAAAGATCGAGTAGAAAGAGAGAGTAGAGGAATTATGTCAACATCGAAGTGTAACAAAGCTGTTAATTGGCTTAAGGTATAATTAATCAAATTAGCAAAAAAAAAAAGGAAATTATCAGAAATTAGGATATATTCATATATTTTATATATTTTATATTTTGTCATTCAAAATGCTCAACCCAAGGCAATTTAAAATTAATTCAAGCTCTTCAGTCGTTTTGTATATAAATATTTTTTGTTTCAATATAATACAATTAATATTGTAATTAATATCTGCATTTTCAGCCAACGTATGAAAAATACGAAGAAGAGTGCAGTATAATCCACAAAGCAAAGCAAAGATTTCAAAGTGAATCGTATAGCGAAATGTCATCGATTTGTAATTATCCTGGCAAACATCATCGATCTGGTGTTTCGACTTCAGCCGATGAGACCACGGATAATAATGATGATATCCTATAAACCTATTGTAGTATTGCCTAGAATCTTTGTAATTAGATTAGAATTTTATTATCCAAATGTTTTATAATTATTAAATTTTTAACAAATTTTATTTCAAATATTGATAAGTTCTATAAAATCAAAAATTTAAAAAAAGGGCGTGCAATAGAGAAAATTAATTTATTAGCATTATAGAATGTCATAAAATTAAAATACGATTAATGACAATTTGTATTATAAATGTATTAAAAATATTTCTTACATAGTTGTGATTTTATTAAATAATTAAAAAATTCGTGTCACTTATATTTGTGTGTGTTATACGCGAGTGTAACAACTTAATTTGGCTTTAATTAAGCCTATGCTAATCATATGCTTGATTAAACAATACGCTGCTGTTAATATATCTGTTCTAAAATAATTGTAAATCAAAAGTACAATAGATTTCTCGGTAGTACCGAATATTAGTATCAAACAATATTGATTCAATCAGTCGGCATAAGCCAAGGTTTTTATATAAGAATTGATCTACTGTAGTTCTTAAAGCGAATAGATGACTGTATTTTCAGGTAAAATTTGTTAAAAAGGCTTATAAATTACAAAAAATTCTAATTATGGAAACGAAATAATTAACAAGCTAATTGATACATCAATTAATTAATCTTTTTCAAAAACCAGTAAAATGAGAAAATAATAAAAAAAAATCAAAATTTCTAAGGATGCAATTGATCACTTTTTGTTTTTAAGTTGCGTTTCTTAATTACATTTCCAGATTAATTTTAATAATTTCTTAGATTATTTATTATTATTATTTTAATAATCAAAAATATTTTCTATTTTGTAATCAGTATAAAAGTGCCTTTCGCTGACACTCAACTCTCATTTTTATCAAAAAAACCTCATGTGACTAAAAATAATATACTAATTTGTCATTTTTAATCACGTAATATCGTTTGATGCTGAAAATGAGTATCGAGCATCAGCATCAAAAGGCACTTTAAGAAGAGAAACCACAATGTAACAGTTAAAAAGAAACTATTTTTAATAATTCTTTTTTTTGGTAAATAATTTTTTTTCCGGATCACATTATTATCATCACAAAGTACATAATTTAAATTACCTTTTGTAAAATTTTTGTTAAAAAATATTAATATTTATAGCTGCAATAGCCTATATTGTGAGCTTTAAAAAAAAAACGGGCGCGTAGCGGGATAATGAAAGCTCCGAAGCAAAAAAGAAAACAAGACAACAACATTTTCTTAAAATATGAGGCAATAGTTTCAGTTGCACGTATGGATTTTTGGATAAATAATTTTTTTTTCTTTTCTTTTTTTTTTTGTAATGTTAAAAAACAGAGATCAATCGATTTTGAAACTTTTTCCTTCAAAAGTCCGTCATTTTGGAACAAATTATTATTTTTTAAATCCATATGTTCAACTGAAGCTATTGTTTTATATTTTAAGAAAATATTTGTTCTTTTTTTTTTTTTTTTGTTTCAAAGCTTCCGTTAGCTCGCTACGCGTGCGCCTGTATTTTAAGGCGGTTCACACTATTGGCTATTGTAAAAATAATATATCAACATTTTTTAACAAAAATTTCACATTTTAAAAGTAGTTCAAATTATGTGAATAATGTGATGTAAAAAAAAAATTAATTATTTAAAAAAAATAGAAAAAAAAACCTTAAAAAAAGCCTTTCTTTATACTGGTTTTCTTCCTTATAATAGATATACTTTTTCATCTTGTCCAACATGTAGAATATTTTTATATACATATAGTAATAAATTCCAAGAGTCTCGACCATAAGTAAAAATTTATATTGAGAATGAAGTAATTCAGTTTAATAAAAGTCAGAATTAATCATATCTGACATGTTATAAAAATGAAAGGCATGTAATTTATTTTTTGATATTCTATTTTTTTTTTTTTTTTGTCATTAGAAGAAGCCATTACTCAATGTCAGTATAATGTGACAGTTAACCAAGTAGTTCAAATTTTTAAGTACGAATAAAGAGTGACAAGAAATGTGTGTATTTTTAGACATTAATAACAAAGAAAAATAACAAAGAGAGAAAGAACAGTGCATTTTATATAGTTGTAAAGCTCAAGGAAATCATGAAAAACGATAATGGGACTAAGAAATTTGTTCGACCAGAGATGATTAGCATCAAAAATCGAAACGAGCGGAAAAGCGATACATTCTCAAACGACGAAGAATTTAAAGACTCAAGGGACAGGACACAATATTTTCTACATGAGAGACACTCCTGCGCAATACAACCGTAGCTTATCCTTTTCGTGACTTATGAAAGATTATAAGCTTTCTTCGTACACGATCAATTCATTAATCTTGAACCCCTATATTAGTAACGAAATTGAAAAAGGATAAGAAGAAATTTTAAAAACCTTGACTTTTGACGTAATTGAAGGGAAAAGAAATAAGATATTATGAAAGCGCAAGAGTTAGGAAATGAAGTATATAAAAATGATAAGAAAGCGCCGGAAGCGAATTGCATGCGCGCTTTGAGAACATGCAGAGGAGAGAAAATCAATAGAGAAACTTGCGTATCGGCGAGAAAGAAATTGCTCGTACACGACGGAAGCATCAATTCGACAAAGCTGAGTGAGATAATTAACAAAGAGATAAACAATTCTATTAAAAAGATCAACAATTCTATCAAAGACACCGTGCAAACTATCGCGAAACAGTACTCAATGGTACCTAGGATGCAAGTATCCATTTTGGGAATTTTTCATACTCTCTCTCCGTAGATATTTTATAGTTTTTAGAAAAATAAAACAAACAAAGATATTGATTCAATTAATGTCAAAAAGATCTTTTTATTTCTTCAAATTTATAAAAATAAAATTGGTTAAACAAGATTGATAAAAATAAATTTCCTTCAAATAGGAAGAGAAAAAGCCGATTTTGCCTTGCTTAAAGGATTCTGAACAAAAATCCCAAGTGTATCAATCTCATATAATGGAAAAATATCGTAACAACTTGCCCAATGTTTGTAACAATCGACAAACAACACGTCATGCTTCACGTCAATATAATTATCTGTCCATGTGCGATAACTCGTATCCATACACCAAAACACGCAAGAATACAATACTGTTGCCTGTGAAAAATAAAGTTAAAAACGAAAGGAAAAATAAAAAATCACCGAATAACGTAAATACCGACAATCGAAAAATGACCGGAAATGTCAATATTTATATTTGCTCGGAAACTAAAGATAGTAACCAGGTAAACAATGAATAATCTTTTTTTTATATCAAATATAATATCGAAAAGTATAAAATATTTAAATGCATTAAGTAAAAATTAAATTGTCAATATATAAAAAAAAGATATATTTATTTTACATAATTAATATAAAAAAAATTTTTAAACTGCTTATTATTGACCCATAACAGAATAATAATGATTCCATAAATTCATAGAAAACAAAAATATCAAATATTAAAATTAATTATATCTTGTAATTATTATAATTGTTTCTTGTAGTTATTACAATTATTTTGCTATACCATAATATTATATAATGTTACATAAAATCAAATTATCACAATATAACTCTTTTATAATTAACTATAATTAAACATATATAGGAAAACAACAAGAAAAAATCGAAGCCTCGATTAAGCACAGACACAATCACACTTACAAGTTCCAATACAACTACTGAACAGTTAAATTCACGAAGCGCCAGCATATCATCGTGCAAGCTAATAAACAGCATACAAGAAAAACGAAAGAAATTGCAAGCACAGCAGCCGTCCAATTCTATTTACCAAAAGTGCAGCAGCGATAACATCGTTTGCGATAACAAAACATTGTGCAGGACTTCCGCGGAAGAATCGAGCGAGTTCAGCAAGGAGCAGATAAATGTCAACGATGACGTCGAATGCAAGGACACGATCTCATCGACTAGGGACGGTTGCTGCTGTAAGGATATGAGTTTCAGCAGTATGGATCTTGGGCAGGATCTGTCGGATTCTGCAGTTCCATGCTCAGATTTTAGTGTGTGCGACAGTTTTAGACCTTTACAATCTTGGGACACTATTTATCCTTCAAAAGCGAGAACCATGTTGAATGCCAGTGACGCCTCTTCATCAAATGCGATTTGCACCAACGTCGAACAGAGGGTTTGCGATAAAAGTGGCATTCAAAGTAACGTTTGCGAAAATAATAGTGCATACACGGTTTGCCATGCGATCGATGGCAGCAGGTGGTTACCGAAATCGATTTACACAGATTGCGTTGCATATGATAAAGTTCCTAAAGAGTGTATCGCAGACGACTGTAAATATCGAAATAGAAAACTTCAGGATTTGATACTAAATCGTAATAATGTCTGGAAGAGACAGATGGAATATAAACTATCGCAACAATCTTTCGAAAGTTGCCAAAGGGAGAACGCTGGTCGACAACGATCCACATGTAGTTGCATTGCGGAAGAGGAAGAAGATTGCTTGAACGAGGGAAAGTTTCTTGAAAGTGTATGCAATAATACAAGATGTTTAGAAAAGAGATCCATTTGCTGGACACCTTCTAGCAAATTAGTCGAGACTGTATGCGAGGTACCGTTTAATATTATTGGAGAATGCGTGGAGCAAACGTGCGAGAGTATGTTCGAGGATCCAATGGAATGTCTGAAAGGCAAATGTAACAAGAATTTAAAAATGCTGTCTGTTTGCCAAACGTTTCCTAGTAAATTAGATGAAAATGCAACTATATGCGAGAGTGTATCGTTCAGCGTTGCTAGAGACCGTTTCGAGAAAATGCAAACGTGCAAAAGTACGTTTGAGAATTCCGTGAAATGTCCAAAAGATACTACTATGTACGAAACAACGTTTGGAAATTCCGAAGAACTTACAGAAGTAACGAGAGTTTGCAAGAAGTTTGTTACTGAAGAGTCTCCGAAAGATATCACAGTTTGCAGGAGGATGTTTGGCGAACCAAAAGGACCTCCGGAAGAAGTAATAGCTGGCGAGGCACTTCCTGACGCCGAAGAAGCCCCAAAGGAAACAATTTGTAGAAAGATTTCTGACTCGAACTTTGTTAACCAGGGCAATGATAAGAGAGTATTCTTAAACGATGCAAAAGATAACGCAAATGCGAAAGAAAATGCAAATAACTCGAACTTAAATAAACCTCAGAAAAAGAATAATGAAAATGCTAAAAGAGTAACAATACAACTAGATAATAACGTTGCCTTTAATAATTTTACGGGAGAAAAATATGCCAACGACACAAAGCAAAATGAACAGAATAAAGAAACTGTTTCTAATAATCTATCGAAAATTACAACTGCTTCTGTTGAACCGGTTGAAGATTCTTTCTCTAAAACATCGTCAAAAATTATTTATTCTATAACATTGCCGCAGACGCAAGTTTCTGATCATCCAAATCTTGTTTCGAATCTCAACGAGAAAGAAACGTCAAATGCTTTTGTCAATAAACGAAAAACGACAATACATTTAGCGTTTAATCAACATAGAAATAATGCTCTGCAAACGAATAGAGATCCTAATGCACAAAATTCAGCAGCAAATAAAATTGATCAATCAATTGAAAGAAAAACGCAAGAAGAATTGAAAGAAGAAGAAGAAGAAGAAGAGGACCAAGATATCTCAAAAGAGAGAGGAACGGCAGAGGAAAAGAGAGATTCATTCTTAAATCGATCAGTTAAAAGGTTAACCGATATGATTAAACTTGGTAGGATGAAGATGAAGGAAAGAACAGAAATAGCAAAAGATGTACCGAAAAAAATAATTGCAGATGACAAGATAAAAGACGTTGAAAAATCGGACATTATTGAAAAGGATAAAATTACAATTACGCCAGTGAGATATCGATTCAAAGGCAGAGGTAAATTATAAATTAATTCTCAACATAATTTAATTATATAAAGCTTTCATAATTGCTCTTTCATAAATCCTTCGCGATACTTTTTCTGCGTTAGATTGCTTATATCAAAATATAAGCATATTTAAGGTTTTAATATAAAAACATATAAATAAATATTATCGTTTCACAATTTGATCCAATATTGTATTAATTCTACATTTATAGAAGTGATGAAGAAACGTGTTGTAAACTCAAAGCCGACTGCACCGGTACCTGACTTTGCAGTTTCTGAAGAGATTAAGGAAATTATTCCTAGCACGCATAAAACGCCTAAATTATTGCGCGTTATTGCAGAGAAAAGATCACATCTTCCTCCAACTGTAACGACAGTGGATCCTAAAATTCAAGAACTTAAAGAAGAATTTATTCCTGTTGATGTTATTGAAAAAGAACAGGTCGATCAGGAAGAAATTTCAGAAGAAAAAGAACCTATTCCTCAAGAACCTATTCCTGCAGAAATCGCGAGAGAATTAAAAGCAGAGGAATTAATCGCGGAAGAATTAAAGGCAGAGGAATTAATCGCGGAAGAATCAAAGGCAGAGGAATTAATCGCGGAAGAATTAAAGGCAGAGGAATTAATCGCGGAAGAATTAAAGGCAGAGGAATTAATCGCGGAAGAATTAGAAGCAGAAGAATTAATCGCGGAAGAATTAAAAGCAGAAGAATTAATCGTGCCTGAAGTAAAAGTTGATATTCCAAAAGATGTTATTGATGAGTATAAAATTAAGGATATAGATGAAACAAGCAAAATTTATGTGGCTTGTCCGCAGAAGAAGCTAGAAGAAGAGCTACCAAAATTCATCCCTTGTAAATGCGTCCTACCTTCTGAACCGAAAGATCCTTCGTGCTCGATTGCCACATGCGCACCAATCAATGTACTTTGCCCGCAAAAGAAGCTAGAAGAAGAGCTACAAAAATCCATCCCTTGTAAATGCGTCCTACCTTCTGAACCGAAAGATCCTTCGTGCTCGATTGCCACATGCGCACCAATCAATG
>JBCAUJ010000045.1:324531-362061 GCA_038406275.1 Cataglyphis albicans
CATACCAAGTGTAACAATGTTCTGTTTGCAGATATACAAGAAATCTAGTTGATGAAGGAAACGGTAGGTTCAACCTTATGGTCTTGTGTTGGGGGGAAGGTCATGGATCAGCCATACATGATCACGCCAATGCGCATTGCGTCATGAAAGTCCTGCAAGGAAAACTATGCGAGGTAAAATGAAAATAATAATAATCGTATTTATATATAAAATAATAATAATAAATAAAATAAAAATAAAAATAATCGTATTTAATGTTTTTTTTTTTCAATTATTGAAGAGTTTATTTATAATAATAAAATACACGTATCGCAATATAAAATGGTGATATTAAAATGTTAGACTAGATACGCATGGCCCGATAATTTTCAAATGGAGGAAAATGTGAAAGAGCTCAAAGAACTGGAAAGGAATACGCTTGATACAAACGAGATATGTTATATCAATGGTATGTCTTTTTAAATCAAATTATAAACAATAAATTCGCGAGATTGCAAAACAATTTAAACAATATATTCTGCGAAACTTTATAATTTTTTTTTTTTTTTTTTGCATACAAACTCTTATCTCTCATTGCACAGAGAGCTGTCAAACCTGAATCACTTTTTTACAAAAGCAAAATTGCAGAATAAATGTTTAAATGCAAATCTTGACTTATGAATAAAATTATATATAAATACGGATAGATAATTTAATTTTATATGTATAGTGAATAATTTCTCTTACATTTCCGTTCAAGATACGTTAGGTTTGCATCGTGTCGAAAATCCAAGTGCGATAAATCCTGCAGTCTCCTTACATTTATATTCGCCACCATTCTCAACATGCTCGGTTTTCAACAAGCAAACTGGACAAAGGTCTACGTGTAAGGTCACGTTCTGGTCCAAATATGGAGAACGAAGAAATCGGGTAAGAAACTGAGATCTGATTATCTCGAAAGATTTACCTCAGTATATGATCCTCGATTTGTCCGTTTAAGTTTCTGATCAAAGAACCTATATAATTACCTTGTTAATATAAATATTTTTTTATGTGAACAAAAATTTATATAAATAAAAATTTAATATAATTTATAATTTATAGGAAATTCAAGATGCCAGATCTCCAGAGGATAACTAATCTAAATAAGAATACAGAAATATTATCAACAATATGCCAATTGAATGCTCTAGTGATATCCTAATTAAATGCAGAAATGGTTTGTATTGTCCGATAATGAAACTTGTCAGCTATATATACAATTTGTGTACAGATTAAAATAAATATTAACTGTAACAATACATTTATATATCATATTTTCATCACGTAATCATTTTCAAGTACTTAAAACTACTTGTAAGAATATGTAGATATTTTTAAATAAAAATGGCTTTTCTTCATATTTTCGGTATCTTATTTTTTTATATCAAAATAAATTATGTGAATTGCTATTAGATAAATTATAAACATATATCAAATAAAAGAAAAAAACGTTTGAAAAAAGAAAGAGAAGGTATTTATTTATATGTATGTTAATTTTTTGCGTAGATTTTCAGTAGACGATATTGATAAACAAATTTTCAAATTTTCTTAATCAATGATATATAAATATGAGCTCAGATTTTATTAATTTATAGGGTGTCCATTTTCAAGTACAATAAAAAATTTCCCCGAAAATTCCCTGATCTTACAGGTATTTTTATTCAAAATTCCAAGTAAAGAAAATATTTTAAACATTTTTTGATGCCATTTGCTAAAATAAGTTTTTTTATTGTACGCATTTTCTAATGCTTCTCATTCATATGAAGAAAAAACATAAAGCCACTTAAATCAAATTCTTTCAAATACTAGATTTACAAGTAAACTGAAAATAAAACTGAGTAGCACTCGTTAAGATAAAATTTTTTAACCCTCCTAATATTTTTATTTGTTATCACAAACAGTTAAAATAAAGAATGTGCATTGCATATTTAATATTTTGTTAAGACATTGAATATATAAATAGAGATAGATATATTTATAATATATTTTAAACACATACTTCACATTTATAGGCGAATTGTCTACTATTCACAATATAACAGTAAAATTATCAAAAAAAAAGAATTTTTTTCAAAAATCAATCCCAACAAAATTTCATGAGAATTCCCTGATTTTTCCAAAATAAAAAATCCCCTGAGAATTCCAGGTTTTCCATGTTTTTCCAAGAAGTAAACACCTAACTAGCTTGATTTATGATTAAATTTAAATTATTATAAATAATATGAATTTTCGCATTATATCTAAATGTGCCTAATTCGTTATAATATATTATTGCATTGTACATGATTGATTTATACAAATTAATTTATACAAATAACAATGGCTAAATTCAAACTTTTAATATACAATATATTTTCAAGTTTGATATTGAAAATTAATATTGAAATTCTGAAAGTTTTTCTCGAAAAGTTTGCGCGAAATTATTCAGGTCAAATATTATAATAAAAATGCCGGAAATAATATAATAATAAAACTGAACAATTAATAATACAATTAAAATAATCGAATTAATTGACAAATAATCTGCACAATTGTGTACGAGTGGCACGAGTAGGCTTCCCTTTTGGAACTGATTTTGGAACTACTTATAGGAATGAAGTATACATATTACAACATTTTTCAGTATTACCAAACCGATAGCCTATCGGAGCACACATATGACAGATGGCCTCTCGGACACACGTGCAGCGTGTCAGAATACTGTACAAGACGATTTTAAGGTTACATCGCGGCTTACCGGCCGAGATTCAGCCCTTAGGCAATAATTATGTTCGCGACGAGTTTAAGAGGCACAAAAACTGCGTGGAGAGCGAGGCGATTATATTCCTCCACGAATGGACCGTGAGTAGAGATCGTTGATTATCGAGCGAGCGAGATTGCAAAGGTTATGTTTATATTGTTGGAGCAGAGAGTCGTTAACGAGTTGGCTCGAGAGGCTCGCGCGATTGACGAAACATAATTAATTCCTCTCGTAGGATTACGCGGTCTCTCTCGCTAAGCAGCTCGGCTTAAGGGGTCCTCACACGGGACAACCGCTGGGGAAATGTTTGAAGGAGGAGCACCTCGAGATGCTGCGGGACGAGCAAGTGTGTCAGTTGTACGAATTAATGATCGCGGCTACAGGGAAGACGGAGGACAAATCGAAAGATAAGACGTAGTTCCTCACGAAACTGAAACTGTGTTTACTCAAAGATCTTGAGAACAGAATTAAACAAAGTACTTAAAGCCTTATAATAATATGATCGTATTATGTAATATGTGTAAATAAAGATATATTAGAAAGTGACTTGTTCTATGAATTTTAATCAGTTACTGACGCAAATCATGCAATGTAGAAAAATGATAATATAACCTTATTTCCATTGCTTCCAACGAACAGTAAAATATTCGTCCACGTAGTTTTGTCACGTACGGGAAAAATTTTAAAGATGAGACCCTGGCAGGAATCGGCAAGCTTGATAATAGCAGGACGCCAGTATATGCAAAAATACAATCCTGCAAGTGTAAGTGCATAGAATGAACAAGAGAAGTACATGTATATATAAGCTCTATCCTATCATAATGAAACTTCGTTAACATCTTATGATGATGATAACGTAGAATGAGAAAAAATCTGAAATATTGAGTTACTATTATTAATATAATTTTCATTTTTTGCATATATATATATATATATATATATATATATATCTTTCATTAAATAAATAATAATTATAATTATGTCAAGTTATAAAATGCATTGCACATAATCACGTGGACCATTTGATACAATCCGATGTTTCCTGCTCGACCTAAATTTTATTATAATACAGAGAAATATTTAACGTATATTTAAATGTTTAACGTATTTAAACACACGAACGAATTTGTATTTTCAGTGCAATTACAAATTGCTAATGTTGAAACGTCATCAAAAATCAAGTTTCATGCCGGGGATGTACGTCTTCCCGGGCGGTACCATAGATGCAGCTGATTCTACCTTAAAATGGCGCGAGATCTTTGCTGCCTTCGGTGTGAACAACAATAGGTTCGCATCTCTGGTCCCAAAAGTTGCGGAGCAGCCAGAGATCTATCAATCAAGACAAGATGAACTGCCGAGAGAGATCTCATTACGCATCACGGCGATTCGTGAGACCTTCGAGGAGTCCGGGATACTGATGTGCAAACATAAAGATGCTGATACATCTACTACTTGGGCCAAACATATGTCGAGTAAGAAACCGCACAAAATGAATCAATTTGTGGCAGATGCCTAATGCTAGTTGTTTAATTTTTAGTACCAAAAAATGAATTGCAAATGTGGCAGAGCAAAGTGCATAACAATGCTACAGAATTCCTTACCCTTTGCGAAAAATTAGAGTGCTATCCAGATTTGTGGGCACTGCACGAATGGAGGAATTGGTTAACACCTACAATTTTCTCTAAACGCTTCAATACTATATTCTATTTAGCCTGCATGCCAATGATACCGTACGCTGAATATGAAGCCGTTGAAATGGAGGATCTGAAAGTGAGATATCTGATAATATATAGTTTTTTATGAAATATATATCTCTAAAAACTAATAACTGAAAACAAATTTAGTGGGAAATGCCAGAAGATCTTTTTTCAAAGGATATTATACTTCCACCGACACAACAATATGAAATTGCAAGATTAAGTAAATTTAAAAATATAGAAAAGCTACTAGATTTTGCCATGGAATGTAAGACAGAAGAGATGCTGCGACATTTGTATTTACCGGTAAATTAAACTCTTTTATTAATATAAATTATGAAGCAAAGCATTAAAATCTATTGCAATATATTGTATCAATAAATATATTCATAGGTACCTACAAACCTAAAAGATGGTATTGTGTATGTCCTTCCTGGAGATACAATGTATCCAAAGGAAGTTAACTTATTAAACCAAAATCAAATTGATAAATCAGATATTACCAGATATGAATATCGGGAGATGACACCAATAAAAAATCGAATGGAATATTGGACTACACATGTTAAAATTATTTTTACCGATATACATGGTAAAGATAATTATGTGGAAATTTCAATGCCTGGCTACAGAAAAGATGCACATGGAGATATTAAAAATAAGCTCTGAAATAAGGTATAAAAAAATATTTTTTATTTTATGTAAAGTTTTTTAATCAAATTGGTCAAATCATCAAATTAATCAAATCTATGCAATACAGATTTCTTGAATATTAGATGTTATATAACTTGTTAAAGTATTTAGTAAAAATATACATTTTATATAAATATATATCTTTTTGAAACAATGATAGACAAAATAATTGTTATATTTTTGTAAAATGTAAAATTATTTTGAATCTTTATACAATAAATTGTTAACAAACTATATGTGCAAACCCAAATTACATCAAACTTCATCAATTATAAACTTAATATCTAAATTTTTCAAAAATATAATTGTATTGATATATATTACATAAATAGATACAATACTTATACAGAGTGTCCCAGACTTTCCGCACTACCTACTAACAATAGATTCTTGAGATTATTTGGGGATGATTTTTACTCGACAAAAATGCCGAGGCATCAATAATTTGTTATAAACGATTCAAAAAGGAGGATTTTTTGCAAATTAAACTATAGAGAATTAAAACTACATTCTTTAGTTAATTTTAGATAAAGTTTATTTTAATAGAGAGAGAGGAAGAGAAACAGAGAATTATGATTAAAGGCTTAGTTATATAATATATGATGGACAAAATTGAAAATTTTCAAAAAATAATGATCTCTCGATATTTTTGCTGAAATAAAATTTAGATAGATTTGGGACAACCTGTATACGAAATTAGGCAGCGTTTTTTAAAATTGGCGGCTGTTTAGCATCTAAAAATGACGCTTTGTAAATGAAGCTTAAATTTCTAAATCCTATCAATTTTATGCGATTCTATCAATGACAAATATTATTTAATAACCTCGAAAAGAGAACCTGGAATGTCTCGACCTCCCTATGACTTGAATCTTTGGAATTCAGCAAACGTGGAATATAGCAAATGACGTTCATCTCGCATTAGGGGAAAACTATGCGAACGGGACTTTAAAGCGTCGCGCGCCGGAAAGCAGCGCTATTCTAGGGCAGCGCGGCGAGAATCGGCACTATCGTTGCTCTCTCTCTCTCTCTCTTTCTCTCTCTCCCCCAAACTGGCGAATCGATATTCCGCTCAAATATTGACTCCGCGATTGTGTGTGCGGTGTGTCGCGAGAGCGAGCGCGCGCGAGAGAGAGTTCGTCCCGTGTCCCGTGCAGTTAGGCGGCGATGCTCCTTTAAAAAAGTGGAGTGCTCCCCGAGTGCGCGCGCGAGTGAGATAAACTACTGTCTCCCGAGAAGAGAGAGAGAGAGAGGGAGAGAGGGAAAGAGTCGAGAGAATCGAGAGAGTGCCGTATAATCGTAGTAAGGTGCGTAAGTCACGTTGCGCGCGGATAGACGGATAGTACGATCCCGTGACGACGAGGACGACGGCAGACGACGACAGGACGATCCGCAGCGGAGGAAATATGCTGCCGACGAGCACGCTGCTCTGCGGGCTGCTGGCCCTGTGCGTCGGGCTCACCCACGCGAGCATCGCGTCCGCCTTCGAGTCGACACCTTCGACCTCCTACGGCAACGATCATGGTGGAGGTGATTTTCATCTTTTCGTCTCTTTCTCACCTTCTCATTCGTTCCTCGCGCCGCCGTGCCCTACATTTGACGTTTACCTGGCCCGCGATACGTCGCCGATCGCCGTCGCATATGTGCGTCCCCGACGGTGGCTTCCTCTCTCCGTTCAACGGGGACGAGGACATCGCGTCGGGTCGCGACGCGACGCGGTCGACCCGCAGGTGCTACGGGCACCTGCGGCTCGCCGAAACTGTTATGGCGATTTCATTGACCGTGTGCGTGCCTGTGCTCCGTCTCTCCGTTGCACAATACGATGAGTTGAACGTTGCACTGCGCCCACCCGGTCGATATGCCACCGCCGCCGCCGTGGAACGGGCGAGAAAAGAAAGGCGGCTGTTAAACTCTATTGCCTCCTGCCGTTAAGCGCGATTTTTCTTCTTTTTCTTTCTTTCTCCACGAATCGTCTCGAGAATGCGAGAAAAACGGATATGAGGGATTTAGAAAAATGCGGGTGAGGCCGTTAAAGTATCTGACCGTAGTTGGATTGTTGACGTCGAATTCCCTTGACAGATGTTGCGGAATTTTTCATGCGACATAATAAAAATATAATGTACAGGGTGATTCTAAATAAGTACGACAAATTTTAGGAGATGGTGGTTTGTCGAAAATTGAGGATTTTTTTTTTCATACAAACATATATTCTTATATCTTTTTCTGAGTTACACTTTTCCAAAGGGGAAGGTGAAAATTAGGTTTTCATATTTTTTCTTAAATTTTGGATAAGTTAAAGAAATTATTGTACTTTTGTTTTGCTTGCTTTCTTATTCTAAAATTCAACTTCTCGTAACTCGAAACTTATGCCATTTAGCACCGTGCGGTGCATGATAATGTATTTTATTTGTTTTCTTGAGAACTATTGATTTCACAAAAAAAAAAAATAAAAATAAAAGAAGTAAAAAAGTTTGTAATCAAACTTTCTAACGCATATTTTTAGATTCACATTTCGGCCGATTAAAAAGTTTTGATAAATTGAATAGGGGTTGCCAATTTTATCCCCTTATAACGATATGAGAGGATTAAAAAAATATTAATAAATGTCGTTCTTACTATTGGAAGATGTCCATTAAATTTCATTTTCTTTAACTTGTTCAAAATTTGTGGAAAAAAATTAAAACCTAATTTTTACCTCCCGTATTGGAAAAGTGTAAGGAAGGGATATGTGTTTATATGAAATACTTCCATTAATTTTCCACAAAGAATCATTTTCTAAAATTTATTTGGAATCACTCTGAATATATAGAAACTGGATAAATTCGTAATAATCTTCGACTTTTTTGTTGTAAATCAATTTGTTGCATACAATTCCGACTTTTGGAATATAATTATTATGACGGATGATTAATTTTGTGTTTTTTATGCTCCGAAAATTCCACGTCGAAATTTAGGATTTTACATGGGCGTTTTTGCGTCAATGTGTCTACATTCGCGGAATACCGAAAATAATCGAGTTATGCAAAATTCTGCGGTGCCGCTGAAATTTATTTGCACATTCGTAAACGACGTGATAATAAAACTCGAAACACTGATGTGCGTCTCGATGCGACGCAAGATTACTCGAAAGAAATATAATGACCGCACCTTTTCTATTTACATTTATGTAATTGTCTTCTCGTGTTACATCTGACAGAGATCGACTGCAGTATTTTAAGATCTACCTTGATATAAACAAAAAGACGAATGACGTCAGAATTTAGAATACGTGATATAGTAGACGAATGATAATAACATCTGGCTGCGAAATAATGATCGATCGCGTTTTATATTACTTGATAAGACTTTGTATACGATATTTCAATAATATAATTCTTTTTATATTTTTGTTTATATCTTTTATATGATATATTTTTTCTGCTTGAATTACAAAATATTATGAATAATTAATTTTCCATCAACACGGTAATATTTCGTGCACGATAATATTTCAGAAACCTCATGTAATTTTATCTTTAATTAAATGCACTTTTCGTGCAAGCGGGGCTCGGACCCCTCTGACAATCAGCTGGGGTTCGATTACGATCGTTCACAGAATGACGCTGTTAGTCATGCTCGTCGGAATAACAAATTAGGTGTGAATCACGTTCGAAAAAGGAGTCCGGAGTAAAATTAGACTGATTTCGGGCAAAGCCCGAAAGTAAAGTGATGTGAATCTAATATTCCCGTCCGCGAAGAGGGAGATCGTGTTACGCGTGTTAAAAATATTTAGTTGCATCCCACAACACATGTGCGTGTATGTCTGTAAAGCCGATCGTTAATTATTTCTAATCACCCGCCATTACGACTAGAAAGTCCATGAATGATACATACAGAATACAGAACTTTCCAGCAGCAAATAACACATAAACACAATATCATATGATTAGCTGTCAAACGGATGTCAAACTTTAGGGTCTTTAAAAATTCTCTATTTAATAGCCAATTGCGTGAGATTGTGTTTATCTGTATTTTCTTGCTGAAAAGCTTTTATAATATTTTAGATCTCAAACATTTGAAGCTTTCTTTACAGCAGTCTTGTGTCCCATATAATGGATTTGCATGTCGCGATAATTGAATGAGTATATTTTAGCGAACACTGACGTATTCTAGTACGATAATGCCATATACGTCAAAGTATATTTCACATACGAATAGTTAATTAACGATCATGGCGGTAATTATCGGTTTCCAAAATTAGATGCCCCGTCAATTGAACCAAATATTCTAATGAGATCGCCAGAATTTAATCTCATTACGACGAGAGATGCGGCGTTAATTAAGTGATACTATCCAAGCAACTTAATTTTTTAATTTTTTGTTTACAATTTTATACATGTTATCGCATCCTCTAATGTATATACCTTATCATTCTAAATACAGAGAAAAATATTTTATATATTTCTGCGATTCATGATTATTAATTTTATATATATATATATATATAGTATAAAATTTTTATGTATATTTTATACACAATATATTTATGTTATAAAAATAATAATAACAATTTTATGTATGTATATATATATATATACATAAAATTGTTTTTATTACTTTTTTTATTACTTATTAAATTAATGTTTTATGCTGAGATCTACTACACACATTGCTAGGAATCGCGTGTAAACGTTATACGTAATCCCTAATAATCCGAAATCGTTTATACTTCCATTTTTATAGTAGAAACTCTCGCGATGTTTATTATTAATGCATATATGTATTATTAATCGACTATAATAACTGTGCATATAAGAACTCGCAATGTATATGCGATGTTATTTTACAGACAGATTTTTATAAAGCGAAATGTCAGCTTTGATGCATCCGTTATAACGATAATTGTAGGATAATCGAAAAGCGTATTATGCATACGTTTTATAATTGACTTTCATTTCACGATCGAAAGCGATTGCTCATAAATAATTTACTTGATACTAGAACAAAATATGCATGTATCATGATAGCAAAAATATGGAAATCTCATGTTAATATGTAATTTGGCGATTTAACATACAGCGAACTGTCATACATTTTCACAGTTGAATTTTCGGTATAATTATCGCGATAGTTTGAAATCTTTTTTTACGAATATCTAATTTTTTTCATAAAAAGATTCAATTCAAATCTCAATAATTATATAAATCTTATTTTTAAATTTTTTCTAAAATATAAAAGAACTAAATATAAGATTCTTTAAATCAAAGAGTGAAAATCCATCTTTAATTATTTTAATTTTAAAAATCTGCGCTTTATTTTTATTCAACTTAAACTTTCAAAACTTCCGATTCTTTTAAACTTTTATTAAAAAAAAAAAAATCTATTCGAGGAATTGATTTAGCCGTTAAATTTTGTCTGCGATAGTTCTAGGTCATACCGTGTCGCGGAGTTTACATAAAAACATTAATTGTTGATTACTGGCTCAAAATTTCAGCGTTAATAATTAAGAAGGTAATTATGAGTCATCGTTACGAACTCATAAACGAACGCTTTTCCTCCAGCGTACGCTATATTGTTCAATACTTTTCTCATTATATGTGTGTTGAAGAAGTTGACAACGAGTTAACGGGCTGCTGCCTCTTTTGTTTCACTTAACCCATTTCCACTAAATTTTAAATTCTTCCCTTTTTGTCCGCGAAAACCGCACGCAATGCGCGCTTGGAATATTTTCTGATGCTTAATTAAAAAGTTCGCTTGTTATACGCGACGGTAGATTTCACCGGTCTCTTTGAAATGCGCGTTAACCGAAATTTCTCCTGACTTGATTCATTAACTTTTAATGCTTTGTTAAAATGGGCTTAAAAATTTATAAGATATATGTCATTAAAGTTCATCAATTTACAATGGTAAAAAAAGCACGCGAGAACGTTTTTAATAAAACGTTTTCAATAAAATAAAATAGCCTTTTATTGGAGATACGATATGCTTGTGTTATAATAGAATTATAATATAAATTCGGGACGTTAATTGCGATTCCCGCGTTTAAGAATGTTTTAGCTGTACAATAATAGCAAAAAACTCAAAGTTAAAAAAAAATATACTTTTTACGTTTATTCTGTTTGAAAAATCAAATAAATAAATCCTCATCAAAAAATATCATAAAAAATTAAAGTATTACAAAATAATAAATGGTTTTTGACATCTTCGCAAAAGAAAATAATTTGTAATTAATATTGTAATTAATATTTTTCCTAATTTATATAAAAAACTTTTGATCGTAAATACCTTCTACTGCAAGAAACAAAAAAAAACGAGTAATTCGGGAAGAGAAAGAGAGAGAAATAATAATTTTCTACAATTTTTAATAAATAATTTTTAAATGAGTAAGTGGATCTAAATCAAGTTTTGCAGAAATATTTATTAGAGGTTTCTTAATATACGTGAAAATTTTTATTTTGTTAACAATGTTTTTTCTTTTCTTGTCAAATTTGTCAGTAAGTGAATAAATTTGTCAATAAGACAATAGATACGCGATTTTCCATAAGATTGAATAATAACTTTAAATTTAAATAATTTCCAAACTGTTAAAAAAATATTCAGGTTTTGCACAGATAGTCAGAAAAAATAGTAGAACAATCTATGAAATTTTCATACCTTGTCAATGTTTCGAGATATGACACATACATTCTTAAGGAGGAATCGTAGATTCACTCCGGATGCCATATGTATCGAGATAAAGATTGATGAAATCTGACTACCTGTCTTCTTAGAAAAGTAATTCGAGAAAACAAAACGGAATCAGTTACGAGGAACGCGAGTAGCTTTATTTTGTCGCGATTTCGTTAGAAATAGCTAAACCAAATACTGATGAGATGATCCTTTTTTTCCTTCTACTAAACGAGGAGACATCGATGCTGATTAATCTGACGCACGTGTTTTTGCAGTTCCACGATTGGATCTGGAAAGTCTCGAGAGCGGATATCATGGCCTGGTCAAGGAGAACGAAACTCTGGTCGAGGTCACGCCGCAGATCCGCGCCCTGGGAACGAAAGTTTGCTCCTTCCGCATCGCGAACAAGCATCACGGCGAGGCGCCGTTTGAGATTGTCCTGAAGGAGAAAGGAATGGCCGAGCTGCGAGCGTTTCGGGTCCTGAATTGCGAAAAACGCCGCAATTACAAGTTCGACATCGCCGCGGTAGGCTGTAATGGAGCGCAATCCGAGAAGTAAGTTCCGTGTGCGCATATAAAGAGATAAACACGAGGAATGTCTCACTCGCCAAAAATTTGTACATGTATTGCGAATTAGCGGGAATTACCCAAGTAATTGCATGTAATGCGTCGTGTAATTTTAAGTGATGCGACGAACAAATTCACATTTGAGTGCAATTATAGAAGTATTTCCAGAAAACTCATTATTTTGAGTTTTTTTCTTTTCTTTATTGATCCTTAGGTTAACACTTTTTTTTACTTAATTCTTTTTTTCTTAATGATGACATTTCTCTGGGCATTTTTCTTATTCATATCAGTCTATCTGTAGACAGTCGGATTTTGTAGCAAAAGACCAACATAATGTCGATTTTCTTACCAACAGTATCTTATTTTTAATTTATTTTATTAAATTAAAAAAAAAATACTTTTGCGGTTATCTATTTATTTGAAAAAATCATAAATTTGACTCTCAGAGAATTATTTATCTTAAAGACGTCATAATGATGTCATAATGACATCATCTTTACTTTTTAAGACACTTTAATCTTGTCTGCGTTATTATTGTGTTTGCTGTAGGATATAAATCAATGCGAAGTAATGGGGCGTAATGCGAATACGACGTAATGCAAAGTAATGCGTAAGTAACTCCAGAAAAAATATACATTTATTGGCAGTGAGATAGCCCTCGGATCTACATTCACTTTCGCGCTCAAGCAAACGTACTGAATTTTTGCTTGTTGGCTACATTATAACTATTCGATTATTAAGTAACGTAACACGGGCATAAAAAAACGCACGTTTACTCAAGAAAATTCTTCGAGATAAAAGTATACTTGAGGAAACTAGGGCGGAATGAACGATACGGAAGAACTATATACTTAAGTTTATAATTGCAAGAGCCAGTCTGGTTCCAGTATTGCTTCATTGTTGAAAAAAAGTTTCCTATCATATGATGCACTCAGATAAGTTAACTAGAGATTTACACTTCCACCTCGTCGGGCTTTTTTCTTCATATAGCATAGTTATCTTTTTCTACTGCAACTCGGATAACTGAGAGGAGTCTTCCGTTGAAAAGCATTTAGATAAGCTCTATCTAAGATGTATTTCATTCAACCTTTTAGTTTCTACAAACATGCCACACATATCAGATTTTTATTCTTGTAATAATAAATATTACAAAAATTATATATGTAAAAGCACAAAATATTTTCCATTAAAAGTAATGGATATTTTGTCAAACAAACTCTTTTTTATATATTTATTATGTACATCTATAAGAAACAGAGAAAGAGAGAGAGAGAGAAAAATATGACATATCATATTATGTGTTTTTAGCTCGAGGGAGCTAAATATTTCATTTTATTTGTATTATAATTTGAATTTTATGCCCAGGAATATAAATTATGTTTATCATTACACGCGTTATCACACACATTATTATCATGACGCATTAGTTACAGGTATCTAAAAAATTACAAAAAGTGTATATCATCAAGTCTCATACGTTCATATTATATCGGAAATGTATCGTTTTACCTTGTGTTTATCTGTAGTTAAAGTCGTAATAAGTCATTTTGCGAATGTAGGTCATCGGATCGTGCGTCGTGCCGGTGTAACGCCAATTTTTCCGGTCCGCATTGACGCATCGTGTACGCCATAGTCCCGACGTGCATCGACTAAATGAGGAAATAACTCCCGGCTTGAGTGCACAAATTTTCTCATTACTGGCTGTGTGATTTCACACTCGCTCGAAACAATAACTGCCGTCTATTCCCTCGCGTTCGCTCTCCATCTGTCGCATCGATAAATGTTACACAGTCTTCGAAATAAAATATTCACGATTGTCATATGCAATAAAATTAAAATAATAAATAAAACAAATATAGAAAATTTTACGATGTATCTCTATAAAAATTGAAATGCGATATATTTAAATTGATTAAATTGGTTTATGGCAGAAGATTATAAAAATATATATTTGATATGTAAAATTATATATATATATATAATTTTTTTGGTGTATATATATTACATAAAAGAACACATTAAACAGAGATAAAACTTGAATTGTGAAACAAGAGCCGTGGATCGTATAATATTTTTCAATTTTGAGTGCCAGCAACATAACGTTAGTGACAACTAGGCGTAACAAATTTTGCCAATATATGGATAAAATTAGAGTAAAAAACAGAAAGCCCCTGCAATTGCAGAGATAATTCACTGTGAAAAGCTAATACGCCCTGTTTCCAACCGGAATCTCTCTCTCACCTCGCCACCAACGAATCGACAGATCAATAGTGAAACATCTCGTACATACGTGCACAATGTTACGACGCTTTTATATGAAAGATTTCGTGGTGAATTTTTCATACATAGCGAACGCGACATGTTGTAACGAAATTTTACTTTGGCAACTGTCATATGGAATTATGACGATATCGATCAGCTGATATCGCGTGGCTCAACAATCACTATTCTCTCACCGAGATAATTTCACACCGTAATTTCTAATTACAATGTCCACACGTGCGTCCGATATATATTATTATGACATTAATGCGGAAGGGTTAATATAGGCCGATATCGTCCAGCAAAATTTTGTTCCATTATTTATTATTGCACATTCCATCCTGACAAATTTTCCGTATCCATCGATTTAGCCGTGTCTAAAATTTCAAACGTAAATAGATTTCGAGCGCGTATGTAACTCAAACGGCTATTGTTTGAACGTGTGTTTTCAGCAACGAAACAATTCCGAGTCGAAATTCAATCCTTTTCGCTCGTACATACGGTCTCTGCGGTATATCGTTTTATTGACTTTTCCGTTGTGTATGCCACATATTAAATTTCCGATACCCGCACCAAAGCGGGCACTGTCATATAAATGTTTTACATTAAGTATATATCGACAGAATTTGTTCGGCTGTAATTCTTTTAAATTCTTTTCCAAAGCGAGCGTACAGGCGCGTTCTCTCTTTCCGACAACACGGAAGCACTGAAAATAACATAATTTCCTGTATCGGCGCTGTGTAAGTGCCACTTTGTGAAGTACAACTTTTAATTGACTCGAAAATCCATTATATTTAAACACATTCATAAAGATAAGCGTATAACTACGGTAGCGCAAAAAGTTGCTATTTTTTTATCTCGACATAAAAATTATTAGAGAATACCCTTTATATATATACTTTATGTATATATATACTAAAAATAAATCTCTTTTATAAATCTACTCTGGGGATTGGTGGAATTATATTGCAAATCCTCGGTTGTAATCCATCCTGAAAATACTCTTTCTGATAGCTAGATAACTCTTTCAAATCCGTTATACAGTCTGATACGTTTATAGCTTAAAAGCTTAAAAGTTTTTAATTTATAAGGCTTATCAAAAATTATATAAATTTGTTTCTAAGCAAATAGAAGATATCAAAAATACCTACACACTATAAATTGTACACAAAACGGAAATAAATGTAAATCTGAAAATTTACATTCTATTTTTTGCGATATTTCTCATGATGTCTTGTAATGTACATATTTTATAACTATTTAATTATTATTTTTATTTTTATTAAAATATTATAATATAATATTATTAATAAAAAGATTTAATTGTTGATATTTTTCCAGCGCCACCGTTCACATTACCGTGGTTGATGTCAATGAGTACGCGCCACAATTCCTTCAACCAGCCTACGTCAGCACCGTGGACGAGGGTCGCCTCTACGAGGAGGTGGTCCGCGTCGAGGCGTCCGACCGGGATTGCACGCCCAAGTTTGGCGACGTCTGCAAATATGAGATCCTCACCGCCGATCAGCCATTCATCATCGACAACGAGGGCGCGATTCGCAACACCGAGCCCCTGGACTACGAACGCTCGCACAATTATATACTCAGCGTGGTCGCGTACGACTGCGGCATGAAACAATCGGCGCCGGCGATGGTGACGGTCAAGGTGAATCGCGTGTGCGCACCCGGATGGCGCGGCATCCCCGAGAGAGTCGACTATGCCGCGGGAGTCGGTTCGCAGCCTCTGTTGCCTTCGGCGCGACTCGACCTCTGCGACGCGCCCTGCATCCTGCGAAACGTACGAGCCACCTTGACTCTGGCCACCGATCACATCGGCAAGGGTTGCGATCGCGACACTTACGGAGTACGCAGTCAGCGGAAATTATGCGGCGCCTCGCGGGATAGCGTGGACCTGTTGCCCACACCCGGACCCACAAGCTCGTGGACGGCGTCCCTGTCCAGGGATGAAGGTAGAGAAGCCGACGAGATCTTTGAGTTTGATGGCGTGGACTCGGCAGCGATTGTGCCGAATGACGTTCTGGAGCATAGCTTGGCGCAGAAATTCACCATCGGTGTCTGGGTCAAGCATCGACCACGTCCACGACAAGATCCGCACGTCAAGGAGCATATTCTATGCGCTGCTGATGATCACAGTAAGTTTTCGTGTAATTAATGCTAGGATCTATTGTTTTAGCGGTATCATATTTTCAATTAATGAGTATTTATTTTTTTTTAATTGTACGATTATATTTTAACGTTATTGCAGCTCTTTATATTTTATTGAATTTTATTTATTTATTTTTTGCTTTTATTGAATTTTATTTTTCTCTTTATTTCTATTTTTATCAATTTTTATAAATTTTTAATCATTTTATTAATTAATAATTATTAAAAAACTTTCAAGAAGAATATTTTATTATAAATAATTCTCTCTCTTTTAAAAAGAATTAATTTTAAAGTTATTATTTATGTATATCTTTTAAAATGTTTTCAAAATTTTACAAAAGCATAAAGATTTACTCTATACTATCAGCTATGTCATGTTTCGCGTTTATCATGTTGTTGCAATTACCTTGATTGACTTTATAGCAGGAAAACAAGGAACGAGCTAAGCTAATAATTCCAATTTTCCTTTATATACCTGAGGGAGACAATAATCATTTTAGACAGTTGATAAGCTCATCGGTCGTTCCGATGTCAAGTGATGTTCGTCGACGTAATCGTTGTTAGCAGAATACATTACGCCCATCGTTGAGAGTGCGCGCGTTCAAGCGTTAAAATATACACGGTCGCTTCGCGGAAACGCCGAGGCATTATCATGAAGTTTCGAACAAAGCGGCTTAATCCTTGCACGGAATGAATTTTGGCAAGAAATCAGGTCGCTCGCGCGCATTTATATAGGTCGTCGCTTACGCTCGTTCTCTCACGAAGAGTTAAACTGAAATATCCTGCCTATCTACCTTCCTCTTCTCTCCTTCCTTTCTCCTCCAGTCTGAAATACAAATCTTTCTAAATACCGACCGCTCTCTATGGGCGGCATGTAATCCTGAGTTATATAAACGTTCCTCTCTCGTTCTTCCTCTTCATGAAATTTTCTTCTTCGTCTACCTTTTTACGCTAAATTCTCCTCTCCCTTTAATGCCGTCGTGTGCATCTTTATTACGCGGCGACGTCACGAAAGGTGCAACTAATGCTGCGCGCCGTTTCAATTACAGAGATGAATAGGCACCATTACGCCCTGTTCATAAGGAACTGCAGATTGATTTTGCTGCTGCGACGCGACTTTTCCGAGGGCGATCCTAACATCTTCCGCGCTGCCGAGTGGCGTTGGAAGATCGGCCAGGTATGCGACGATAAGTGGCATCACTATGCGATTCAGGTGGACTTCCCGCGTGTTAATCTTTACGTCGACGGCGAGGAATGGCACGCTGATGAGAAAAATCCCGAGGTTATCGACGATTGGCCTCTACACCCGGCCAAAGGTGTCAACACCACCCTGGTAGTCGGCGCGTGCTGGCAAGGTTCCGAGAACAAGACTAAACATCATTTCCGCGGTTACCTCGCCGGTCTCTCCGTCTTAGTTGGAAGAAACGAAAAACCGGAAGTGCTTTCCTGTCTGCGACGTTGTCAAGAGGGCATCCACGTGCCGCCCATGGATCTCTTACAACCGGGCACTCAGCTGCTAACCAATTCTGACCTGACCGAGGTGCGCATTGATGGCGACAATCGCACGAATGTGGAGATCCTGATGCGTCGTATTGGCTATTCCAACACTCGGCGTTTCCCGACGCCCGGTCGCCGTAACTTCCGTCTTGATACGACAATTGTTTGCGAGGGCAGTGAGAACACGCCTCTACCGGTACCAACCGTTCAATCCTACGTCACCGTACTGCCACCTCCACGACCGGGTATCACCGTCAACGGCACCGGTTATGTGGCAAGAGAATATGCAGACTTCCGGCTGGGAGTGCGGGTATTTCCAGACGCGCGCGTCACCGCTGGATCGGCCGCCCGATTAGACGCCTGCGCTGTCAGCGTTTATCCCAGCCTTAATCCCGATCACGAAAGCCTAGGATTACCCGGCGACGCCCTGCTCGCGTTCCACGACATTTCCGCCCGCGTTGATCGGGACGGTGTCGTTCTCTCAGGCGCAGATTCGCCTTACAATTATCAGCAACTGATCCGTCTCATTATGTACACAAATCGCAAGCCGGCTTATTATCTCGATCGTGTCTTCAAGCTCACTTGTTCCGAGCTCAGCGGTCGCTTCGCCAGTAACGAATATGTGCAGACGCTGGCTGTGATTCATCCCAAGGAGAAGACGACTGTTCCACCGACACCCGCGGAACCACCTATTGCCAAAATCGTGGAACCGGCTCCCGGTCATGCGCAGCTTTCGCCGCATCATGCCGATTTGACAGAGGAATACGCTACAGCCGCGCTTCGCGAAGGCAGTAGAACTATCGGTGGCGCCGGTGGTAGCCACGCTGTGACCATCGTGGCCGCCGCTTGCATCGGCTTTTTACTACTTATGGCAGTAGTGGGCGCTGCGCGGGTCCGCGGGGCGGCTAAACGACGACGATCCGCTGGTGACGAACTCGCCGCCGAGACAGAGATGGCCTGGGATGACTCGGCCCTCGCCATCACCGTGAATCCGATGGACAGGTTGACGGAGCACGATCAACACCACCAGAGCCAGCGAGACGAGGACGTAGATGATTCCGGCAGTTCCGATTCCGAGGACGGCTCGTTCCGAGATGACGATCTCGACAGCTCCGACTGCGAGAACGATTGCGAGCTTAGTAACGGCCGGCATCGCCGTCACAATTCGCCGCACGATCTGGAATGGGATCATCGTGACGTTTAAATTACACTATTATCTCTACACTGAGCATTCACATCTCCCCCCTTTCTTCGAGATTTTTGGCATTGAGAAGAGTACTGGCCGCGTGCCGCTTTCTGCAAAATTGCTCCACCATCTTTCCACTAACGTGCGCGGCACGTTTCGTGGAAGTATACAGCGAAGGAGATTCTCCGCGACGTTTCTCAGCAAATTTCGCGAGTTTACTCTGCGGGAGTAAAGAATTTATCATTGTCTAAGGATATTTGTCATCGATTTGCGTCCGAAAGATTGATTGCTCGAAATTCTCTTTTCGTGTATCGAATATCACGACGCGTCGAAGAAATTAGAATATTTACTACGCTTTCGAATCTTCAGAATATATAGAGTACTAAGATTTAACGTTCTAACGTGCTTTTAATACCGCTCGATCGATTCTCTAAACGATTATTATCCCTATTTAATGCGCGCGAAAGCGTTATCGCATTTTACATCCGTCCCCCTTTCGTAGACGACGTCGATATAATTATTAATGAAGTGACGATAAAACACACACGGCATTCAGTTAGTACTCGTCTGAAGCGCCAGGAAAAATTTGTAAGAGTGCGGGACGCTTTATCGAATAGTTAAAACTCTTTCTACCTACGAACGCACGTCGATGTTTGGTAGAATCGGAAATACACGCAGAAGATACTTAAACATTGCCGGGAATGTATTTACGACAAAATTATTAATTTATATTCTTGATATATCATTGGTAGTAGAGTAGAACAAGGGGACTTCTTTTTTATCCCTCTAACTCTATCTTTTCTCCATTTTATTATATATCCTACGATTATTGCTATTTTATTACTCGTACTAACTCTACGATTATATCCAGCCACTTTATATCGATAGTTATTTTCGTTATTATTTTTACAGGCAGGACGGCCCGGTAGCCGGTAGTTTTAAATGCGAAATAGCGTTGAAGCAATTATATTATTCTTCCTTGTCTTATCGATTAAAAAACTCTCTCTTATCTAAGATTCACACGCATTTGATCTCATGAATGTAATTTTCTTGCAATAATTGTGTCTTTCATATTTTGATCAAAAGCGCTCGCGAGTTACGAGCTGATATAAAACTAAACCGGCGGCAAAACGCGCGTGGCAATTACGAAGTAAACCGAGAGCTGCTTGCTCGTTTCAGTATAGCACGTGAGTCGGGCTGAGCCTGGGCCATACGATAACTTGCCCAATTTTCCATTTTTTATTTTTAAGTCGTTACTCCTTCGATAGTTTCTTCGCACACAATTTTCGCTTCTTTTTCATTAGAAAAAGAGAGGAAACGATAGTAAGGACATTGTCTCACTTGCATCTTATGATAGTGCTTCAACGTCATTAAAGGTATATCGGTATAGTATCATATCCGTATACAATGTGTGCTCGTACGGAGAGGCGGCCGTTTAATTAATTAACAGATGTACCGGCCACCTAGTTCGCGAATACTCGGAGAAAATGAAATATTCAACAATAGGGTATACAACGCGAGAGAGCAGATGCTTCATATGTTACGTAATTTTTTTCCGAGGTATAAATATTCATTTTTAATTAATTAAAATTATTTGACACGTGAAGAATCGGCTTATACGCGGATTTATATAATCTTTCCTTCGCGTCGAAAATTCTCTTAATTCTCCAACAAGTATTCGCGAATTAACGGCACATACCATACGCAGGGGTTTTCTGCGCGCGACACGCACACACGTGCTCTATATATATACATGCATATATATATATATATATATATATATATATATATATATATATACAGCGTCCATTCATTATTCTGCGGCGAGGGTCTCGTCTCGAGTAGACGATTATTCTAAAGTAATGCGCAGCGGCTGGAGGAGCTATCACGAGCGTGCTTCTCTCATTTATTTTCCCCAACCCAAGACGCGTCATATTGTGCAATCGCTCTCTTTTCACAAAGGAAACTGAGTTTTACGTGCCTTTTAAGCAGTAGTATATTGAATTCTCCGCTCCACGTCTCTAGGTATTTTCATAGCTAATCTCTGGCCGCTCTATATTGTTGTTGGAAAGTTTTCGCGATACCGTGGCTCTCTCGGTGTGCACAGTTTATTTGTACGATTGTGGCGATTACACGCTATCGCGAAAAGTTTCGATATTGTATTTTAGACGTTTACGGCTGTTAGAAGTTAAGGATCGGACACGACGTCGTCGTGCTTTTGCCGTGGTTTTCGCGCGACTTGTGGCCATCGTCGTCGTCGTCGTCGTCCGGCGAGCTGTCACGCGCTTTGACATACAATGCCTGTCGATGCTTTCGTATCGGAAAACGCGTCACACACGTGCAATGATTGCAGGGTACATTAACTCTCCCTCTTTCTCTTTCGAAATGGTAACACGACGACTGCGCATTCGTACTCGCCACGAAGTAATGAACGGATTCTCGTTTGTGTTTATATATATATGTGTATGTGTGTGTGTGTGTGTGTGTGTTTTGCGTAATAATCTACTAGAACTATACCGAATCGTTTGTCGGAGACACTTACTGTTAGTACCGATGAAGACTCGTGTACGGATATATCTATATTCATATAGGGAACTATAATGAACAATTTATTTTTTCAACGAGCATATCATATCATTTTTATAAGGCGTCGAAAAAATCGTTTTTTGGGAAACCCTTTCGTCAACGAGCGGTCCCGCAATCCGTGGTCGCGAAAAAGGAAAAAAAAAAAAAAAAAAAAAAAGAAAGAAAAGAAAGAAACATCTTATCACACTTTATGAAATGCAATTTCTTTCTCATTGTCCGTGATTCTCGAGAGAAACAAGTTTTTTTTTTTTTTCCTTGCCTCCATTCTGAGAGGAAGAAAGGGGGGGGCTATTCTATAACGATATACCCTCTCTTACGCATTTCTCCGATTCGCGCGAGAGCAGATACGGAATCCAGATTGTTGTAAACGAGAAAAGGTCAGTGACTGTGTATAAGAAAAAGATAGGGACGCGTATTGATCGTTTATCTGTTCCTGATAACACCAGATCGTATATATACATATATACATATATATATATACATATATATATATATATATATATACACGTAAAATACCGGTGTACTGCTTGCTTTTATACTATTTTTCCTTTCTAGCATTTTCCTAACGTGATATCATTATTGCAACGCGCAATCTAATAACGCGCTCACGTAATGTATAATCTCGTATTTTATAAAGATCTATAACACAAAACACAGTGTGAAGGTATCGATAAAATCCACCAAGACACTCGACTTCCGAATGGAAGTTTTCGAAAGACTCGATAGAAAGTCGAGAAAGGATCTGGCCTTTACGACTGTGTCTAAATTAGCTTACATAAATGTACACACGTGTTTGTATGCTTAATCTTCAAGCATGAACATTCGTAATCGCACGGTGAACTTATATAGTTTGGGAGATATGGGATTCCTGTTTCGTTTGGTCGTCGTACGCGATATATATCATAATATTTGATCACCGTAATGACTACATACACCTTCTTCGAGTGCACGATGTCGAGGTGACGAAGCTAAAAGAGCGCGAAAAGTTCGGTATGAAGAGAAGATATCTCGCAAGAAATAACTATACTTGACAAGTGTAGGGTATCCCCTTTTTTTTTTTACACGAGTTAGTTTTATTGTTGATTTTAAGGATGTTTTGACAATAGTAGCAAAAAATTGTCAAAATTAAAAAAAGAAAAGAAATTTCTTACGTCTATACTGCTTGAAAAATCAAATGAATCCGGATTATAAAAAGAATCAAAGTATCACAAGATTATTATTAATTGCAACTATTATTAATTGTTGTTATTAATTGTAATTATTGCAACTGAAGACGTTACGTAATCATATTATGAAATATGATTATGTCACGTCTTCGTAAAAGAAAACAGTTGCAATTAATATTATTTCGTGATTACTCCCTGAAATTAATTGTAGAAAACAAAATTAAAAAAAAAAACCGAGTAATTTTTCTATAGAATCAATACTAACTTTAAACTCAATTAATTTCTAAACCGTTAAGAGAATCGTGCTCAGGTTTTGACACACAGATACTCGGAAGAAATTTCTATGAAATTTTCATGCTTTTATCAATATTTTGACATCCTTAACATCTCTCTTCTATTTTACCTATCACTTGAAACACTTATGATTTAGAGATCTTTATTTCTTATATTTCTAAAAAGTATCTTCTATTTACTCAAATAACAATATCTCTCTTTCTCTTTTCTACAATTAGTCTTGATACACGAATATTTTGAAATAAGGAGTAATATGTGCGTGAAAGAATGTATTACTTGATATCGATATTATACTTTGGTTGTCTGTAAAAGAATTATTATAAAGGAATATATATGTGATAAGATATTTATAATTTGAATATCGTAAAGTATAAGGGGCGCCCTAATAAATGCGGATATCTTTTTGGAAAGAAATATCGAAAAAGCAGAAATCTCATTCAATCGATAATCAAGAAATTATTAAGACAAAAAAGCGATTCGTAAAGACGTAAAATTAATCGGGTGCGCCCGATTATCTAAATATATGTACTTAATTACTAATTAACAAAAAAAAAAAAGAAAAACACTACGCAGAATAAAACCAACTAGAAGATACTATATGATATATATATATATATACATAAAAAAAAAAGGATATATCTAAGCTGTTTGCAAATGATGACGATATAAAGGAGAAAAGAGGGAAATGAGAAAGGAAAGGGAAATGAATTTGTAATGTACCATTGTATTTTGTAGGCAGCTAGAGAGAGCGTGTACGTATACATATGCACAGGTAAACCCCCTTCCCCCCCCCCCCGGTGCATGTATGTTTACGTATATAAATATACATACACTCTACCCTCTTGTCTCACTTATACACGCATACACGTATTACGCGTATTAACCGTTTGCGAAAAAAACAGAAAAATATTTTGGATTTAAAAAAAAAAAAAAGAAAAAGAGGAACGAGAAAGAGCTCGCATGGAAAAATGTCGGAAGCTGTAAACACGCCAGATTACATTTTCCGAATTTCCGAAAGAGAGACTCCTCTCTCTCGCGCGCGTCTATCTCACGAAACGAGGGGCGCACACACACACACACACAGACATTCTATTTGACGTACATTGCATTCGCCCGCTACCACCGATGCGTATCGACTTTTACATTCATACACACACATACACACGCGCATTCATGTATCTTCGATGCGACGATAGTGAAACCGTGCATGTATAGACGCGCGATCGCGCGCGCGTGTAAATCGAGAAATTATAACGCTTCGCGGGGCGAGAACGCTCGTGTCATTCGTCTGATCCTACCGTTTTTAGCTTGCCTTCCCTTTTCGCTCGCGCGCGCGCAAGAAGCAGCAAATGGAAATGTAAAAGGAAAATAAATAAACACATTAATCTTACAGCGATTCATATGGAACTAGATTTAGCGATGCGGCAAAAATTTTCCCTTAGGGACGAAAACTACTCGCTAACGAAATTTCATGCAATTTTTAATTAACGCAATATGTAAAAATAATATCCCCGATCATACAACTGATATTTTATATTGATTGATTTTATTGAAACGAATTCAAATTCGTTTCTCATTTTTTATTTTTCCACATTCAAATGATCTGAGATATCGGAATTGAAAGCTTATCATTATAAGCTATAGAAAGTATATTAAACGTTTGTAAAATATATATATGACATATCTCTCATAAAGTGTACTAATAATAAGCGCGATCACTCCAGAGAATTTCGTTATTATTTCTCTTTATATATGCGCGATGCTGAAGAAGACAAGAAGATAAAGGAATAGCGTAGTAATGATATAATCGGACGTTAACAATAAAAAAGAAAAAAAAAAGATGCACGACGGCGGTGTAATGAGTGAAATAATCAACTACTTATTAGCTAGGCCGTAATGGAATATCACTACGTGCCGACTAAATTCCCTCCCATCGCAGATTGATTGTGTGTTAACTAATAAGATTAAATAACGATATAGTACAGTTAAGGAATTTAATTATTATGGATAAATAAATAAAAAAAAAAAATACTATCTGTATGCTAAGCACACACGTTTCAAGCCGTAACGTGACGTATGGCTAAGGCAATGTTTATAATTTAAAGGAGTTTTTAATTTTAACGTGACACACTGAAGTTATTCGGCGCGTCTGCACCGCGACGCACAGAAACGTCAAATTATCTTGTTAACTCTGCAAACTGAAAGATTGTTCAAGAGGAAAAAAAAAATGAAGTATTAGCAATAGTATAATAACTATACACACACACACACGTACACGATACAAGATCACGCGCGGCCGCATATACACGCTGCACAGGCTAGGAAAAATGAAATACTATCTATAACGACATTATAAATAAATATTAAGACGTCAACTGTATTTGTTTAATAAAGATGTACATTCGACGTGTGAATTGACCATTGAGTATCCGGCAGGTCACTGTAATATTTTCTGATAAATTTCTTATTTGGACTAGATAAGGATTTATTTTGAACGAGAGAGATTAAATGCGTCTAGAATATTTTTAATAGATTATTTTTGCATTTGTGTGCGAGATATGCGATTTAAATGGCCTGCCGGATAAAAATGGACATGAAATTATTTTTATTCTCTCCTTCATTTTACCCTTTCATATTCGCCTCCTATATAATTCATGTTATTTTATTTCCGCAAATCTTACGGTAAATGAGTGTTTAAAGAAGCGAAAAAAAACTATTTATATAAATATATATATAACTATTTATATAAATATTTAAAGTTATTTTATTGATATATTTGTATTAAATAAAAATTTATTTGCACATATACAGCATGAAAAATAACAGAATTATATAAATATTATGTTGCAAGTCTACAACATTTTAAATTAGATAAATGAAAAACTGATATTTTCTCAATAATATTTACAAATCTATCAAATACTATATATGTTTGAAATCATCATTACAGTTCAATGCTCTACTTTAATTACTATCACATGAGAGATATACCTCACTAAAAATCTCGATAATTTTACATGTCCATAATTTTCTTTAATTTACTTATCGATATCTAAAAACGATATATATATATATATATATATATATATATATATATATATAGTTTTGAAAAATTACATTTTTCGGAAAAATTGTTCAATGTAAGAAGATGATACTGCAAAAGATTTAGTCTTAGAGAGTTATACAAGTATATTTGTAAATTATATGACTTGTCGAGATTATAACTTCGTATATATATATTTAGTGTTTTTAATAAAATAAAAAATTATATTACTTTCTATAATAATGTTCGTAAAGCAAAATATTGCGAACTTTAACCAGTCGACAGTAATTTTTGCAGTAATTTTTTAAACTGCATTCACATTTTTTTTGACATTTTATATATTAATATGTATATGTACTATATCATTTATATATTCATAACATAAAATTATGTAGATAGATTAATTTCCAAAAATGTGAAATTATTTATATGAATCTTTCTTATATTCTTGTCAGATAATACACATAATATGGAAATGAAAAGGTATATAAATAATTTATATGCTTTCATTTGTTCTTTTATGATTTCCTAATAAATATTAAAATACTAATATACAAAAGAACAAAGTGATATATAATAAAAAAAATTCCATTTCAAGTAATATCCTGATTATAAAGGATTTTCTTCGTGCAATACTTATCTTTAATGTCATATATTATATTCTTTCTGCGCTGTATACACTTTCGTTTTGAGTCCTTAATTTTTCTATTCCTCATTGCCAAAAGGAAAATGTTTATACCTTTTCTTTTGACAAATTTTTATTACAAACTTATTTCATATATTATTATCCTACTATTATCATTTCGAATACTTATAGTAGGATGCACCCCTCATCTCAATATCAGCAAACAATGATTGTTGTCTCACTATTGTTATGAGAAAACAATTTTATATTTTCCGCGCTCCAATGTAACAATGCTCCTTGACAAACGACGCTCCACACATAAGGTATGAAGAACTCTTCCGGTTGTTCCTCTTCCACATATTTAAATTTCAATTCTGGAAATTTCTGTAAACAACAATTAATACATAATAGGATTAAAATTTTTATAACGGTTTAAATAAATAGTTTAATGTTATAATAATTTCTCTAACAATGTCTACATACTCTCAAACGATCTCGTGGCCATTCTAAGGTTCCTTGTTGTATAGTAGCCAATACTTGACTAACACCGAGTTGCGATTGATCTTTTTGCTCCAATTTATAAGAAAAGAAATTAATTACCTAAAAATCAGATATCATATATCCAAAAATTTCGGATTATTGCACATTGATTTAAATTTATAATATATTAAAAAAATACCTGTGCAAATATTATAATATCATTTGTAATTTAAAACTTACAGAATCAATATTTTGGACGATATCTTGGAAAGCAGAGTGCATTCTAAATGGTTGAAAGACATCTTTTTTATATAAAAGAGTATAAATTAAGTTTGGATTGTACGGGAGTCTGTGAGTTAAACAACTATTTATAATTTCTAGCACCATCCGCAGGACTTCCTCAAGTATGGTTAAGTCTTGAATCTGCGGTATATATTTTAATTGATAATACCAATTGATTTATTTATACGATATATCTCATCTTACATATATATGTACCAAATCAGTATTTGCAACGGTGGCATTTCCATTAACGGTCACATTAGTATTGTCAGGAGAAGTTATCGGTTGTGCTTGCGCTCGAATTTTTACTTCTAACCGCGCATGTTTTTTTGCAAGAGTCTCGAATAAACTCAGCAATCTCTGACTAACATAAGGATGTAAAGATGTGAATTGGGCAGACATATTTGCCAAAGCTGCTAGACAATTTGTATGAAGATATTTATCCTAATAATGATAAAGAAAAATGATTCTAATTTGTAGATGTGATTTTAAATCAATATATGATATAAAGAATAAAAAAGATGTCACATACTTACTCTCATTTTAAACATATTATATTGTATCGTGCGGATCACAACCAGAATTAAAAGACCACCTAATGATATTTCACTTATAGATCTTTCAGTGTACCATGTTACACCCTTGAGCATCTTGGGAAAAATAATATAATTATTAATCGTTATTTTAAATCATTTACATTTATGTAAAATGTTTTACTTACAATTTCATGTATTCGTTTGTTAAATGTTTCATCTTCACTTAAAATTAGTAGAATAATAAGGGACATATAAATATGATGTGATGTATTGTTTGGTGCATGATATAATATTTGTAATATTGGAGTTACCTATAAATAAATATTTCAGTATGAGAGATCGTTAAATATTAGGTGCAAATACTTCAAGGAAAAAATGAGTTTTTAAATCACTTGCCAATAATTGTATATCAGGTCTTTTCATTATATCCTGTTTCACGTTCGAATTCCTATGTAATAGCATGTAGAGCAAGAGCGTAATTTCATCTGTATTTGGTATTTTACAAATAGTGTTATATAATTTATTCAGATTAAATTTAAAGATCTCGGCTGTTTTCGTTTGTGATGTAGGTTGATCATCTGCACAAAAGAATACTTTTATCATTTGAAAAAATCAAACGCAATAATACATATCTCTAATAACCGCGATATTAAGAATTTGTGATTGAATAATTACATAATTAAATTAGATTACAACCTAAAAATTCGATTAGATTAGTCCTTAATGCATATCTCACCTTGCATGTCTATAAAAGAGAAAAGCGCATTTCTATATGGATTGTGCGTAGCAGTACAATGATTTGTCAGAATCAACAAAAGTAATAGAGACTGACTAGCGAGTGGAGTTTCCGTATCGCGTTTTTTTTCTTCGTCCTCAGCAGTACCGTTATGTGCAATCTGTACATTCTTTGAACCACTACCAATGCCCATTTTTATTACGTTCCACAACCCAGCTGAAACAATGCTTCTATATTAATGCTTATAAGACAGATCAACCACGTTTTGTGATATTATCATATTTACCAGCTATACTGAATACGATACTACCCCCAGGTTGTTGCGTCAACAAACCTGGAGGAGCGTGTTCCTGTTGTATAAAATTGTGCAACAGTATACACACCACAGCAGGTGCTTGTTGGCTCGAATGTGCATGCATCGCTATCCTATATATAGTGCTATATTCAGCTGCAGTTTGAGAAAATAATTGTACCGAAAGCAACACGAGTAAACAATTAATTGCTTCCAAATGAACGACATATGTAAATTCACTGTAAAAAAAATGTTGATTTATAATACACACATGTAAACATAAGCATATTATATAGACAT
The DNA here is from genome assembly GCA_038406275.1 of Cataglyphis albicans. Classification (NCBI taxonomy): domain Eukaryota; kingdom Metazoa; phylum Arthropoda; class Insecta; order Hymenoptera; family Formicidae; genus Cataglyphis; species Cataglyphis albicans. The sequence continues at coordinate 354,346 of JBCAUJ010000045.1, forward strand.
ATCTTCACTTACCACAAAGGTACATCTATAATGAGTTCTATCAATGCATCAAAAAGTTCTTCCAATCTAAAAGAAGACAATGCTTCATTTGCTGAAGTTGTTTGCGGTGCTTCAATGTGTTTTAGCATCTCTTCTTCACCAACAGTCTCAATAAAATATTTCAAAATGCATCTCACGGCAAATAGTGCGTTGTATGTTTGCCATGTTGATATTATACTGTAAAGATACAAATATAACTTTCAAACTTATGTAAGTTAGGATATCAGCATCTCTTTTTACAAACAAAATAAAATTTTTATTTTTATAAACTTCTTAACTACTTCTTAACTAAAGAAAAATTAAATTAAATTTTTAATTATTTTTTAATTTTTGCAAAGTAATATTTTTGATATAAACTTAGCATTATAATTATAAGCGACAGATGCTTACTTTTGATTTTGAACAGGTGCTAATAGTTCATTGATGCGTGTAAGAGCTACCTGTATCAGAGTACCAAAATTGCCAGTGATCATGTTATTCACAAGCAACTGTTGACATGATACGTCTAATCTTGAATCGAGCTCTATTTGATCGTTCCTTGTAATAGGTGGTCGCATGTTGTATGATAAGAATGTGTTCCAGAATGGATCGTTTGCAAGTATGCTTTGCTTCCCGCAGAATTTCTCCAAGTATACATTTTTGGAGAGATCTTCATAGCGACTCGGCGTTGTACCCATTGCTTCTATTGAGTTTCTAAAAATAAAAAAAGCTTTTGACATTCGAAATAAGCATTTCTTTTTTTTTTACAAACTTCTATGATTTTTTATTTCAATAATTGTAACATTTACAAATATATATAATATGCTTATATAGAAGAAAAATAATAAAATATCAAAGAGTAACAAGCAATTGGCATGCTGAATTTGAAAGATTCTTAACACAGTCAGCAGAGCATAAACATAAAAATTTTTTTCTAAAAATAACACAATCAAAAATATACACGTTGACAGTTCAGTTTGACAGCAGCTTAGAATACACTTGAATGCAAAATGAATTGACAGGAATAATTACGCACGGTTGACCACGAATATTTTAACAATGCAATGCATAATAATATTGCTACGTTATTTTTCCATTATAATAATAGAATATTATTTGGCCGACGAAAGTATATATAAACGTCGTGCGGATCAAAGCAACTAATAACCTTCACGTCATGTATCGAGGATGGTTGGACAGGATCACCGATCACTCCTTATTTCAGTAGTTATTTGCAAAATTATCACTTGAGATGTCTGGGCTTGACTAAGCCGCTAAAATAAAGTACACTTACAAAATTACAGACTAATAATCTTGGTTGACTTTTGCATGTAACTGTGACATATAACGCATGGATAGAGAAAAGTTCCACACTGCGACCAGCTGACGTATCGGTATAGTCGGTCAATTAAATCCTTTAGTATCGACCGTCCTATCGAAAAGAATCGTACCAATGATAATTTTGATTCGATCAATTGCAATCAAGCATGTGAGAGAATGTTCGCAACATGAATGAAATTTTCTTTTTAGCATAATTATGGATATTATAAACCGTATGTGTCTTCATTTTTAATTATTTGAAATATTGTGCGAAAAAATAAGAAAATTATAACAGAGATTATTTAAAAAAAATATATATCTTATTAATATACATATAAAAAGATATGTGAGAATAATTTTTATATACTGAGAAAAAAATCAAAGAAAACTTTATTACCGATTAATCTAAAAGCGCTATGTTTAAACACTTCAAATGAGACAAAATAAATTGAAATAATTTTAGTTCTATAAAATAATATTAAATGACTATAATAATATATATATTTTTGAATTATATTGGTTTAATATTTTAATATTTTAATACAATATATTTTAAAATCGTAAAAATATAGAAATATATTTTACATACTTTTATTATATATATTTTTTTTTATTTTATATATTTTCTATGTATAAAATATATCGATTTTTAATAGTGGAATTATCGATACAATGCTGTATTCAAGGGAGATATAAAAATGAAGTAACAAGTTAAAAATTATGATAATATGACATTTGAAAAAAATTTGTTAAAGGCGACGTTACACACAAGAGATTACAAGCTAGCATGAGAAAAAGAGAATGCATCAATGTCAGTATCGATCCAAGACGTCAAAGTGCCGACATTTGCCAACTTTGTAATAGGCGGCATATCGGGGTAAAAGAAATCCATACATTTCTCGTTATGACAGCGTAAAAAGAAAAAAAAAAAAAAAAAAAAAAACATTATTTCTCTGTCAAAGTATAATATTTTCCTAAATCCATGGCAATTTTTTCATTTTGCTAATGACAGAGTGGTAGCTCAGATGGCAACGCATCCTTTGGATGTTCTGAAAATACGCATGCAAGTGTCGCGTAATACTTTACGCAATGCGGCTTTACAAACGTATGGCACGAACGGAGCTCGTAGTTTTTATGTGGGACTGAGCGCGGGCCTCCTTCGTCAATTGACTTATACCACCAGCAGACTCGGAATTTACAACACGTTGTTGGATATCGCGCAGTAATGGCAAATATTATTGCATATGCTGAAAAATTCAATCGTAACTCGTAGAGTTAGATCACACTGGATATATCATGTGTAAATTGATTGTGATTTCATGTTCATTGTCTATGTTTTAAATGTCGGCTAAATTCCTTTTTTCCAGACAGCATTTTGGCTACTTAAATTACGTAACGATGATTAGTCTCGGGATGATAGCCGGCATAATGGGCTCCTTTATCGGCTGCCCCACGGATCTCATATTTATTCGCATGGTAGCTGACATAAATTTGCCAACAGGTATCTCTTCGACGTCATTTCTCGCTTGCATATTTCTTTCTAGATATGATAATAGATTAACTTAAGATAATAAAGCGTGTGAAATGAGTTGTACGTTTTCGATGTGAAAATATTTAGAGAAACGAAATAATTATAAGAACGTTATCAATGGCATCTCCGACGTGCGAAAAATCGAAGGATTTACTGCATTATGGAAAGGAGCGGTGCCGACAATGAGCAGAGCAGCGATTGTCAATGGAGCGCAGTTAGGTACATATTCTAGAGCGAAGGTGATGCTGCAAGACACAGGTTATTAAAATTTGCAATACTAGAAATTTAAATAGAAAAAAACATTTTTTTCTTTTTTTCATAAAAAAGAATCTTCTTAAAAAAAAAAAAAATAATACCTTGTTTTTTTAATTTTTTTTTTTTTTTTTAGATATTTAATATTTATCTTTATGTATTTTGATTATTGCAAATTGATTTTTATTATTTTTAGAAATTTTTATTATTATTATTTTAAATGTAGCTAGCATTCCAGTTGGCTATTTCACAAATATATGAGCATCTTATAAATTAAGAACTAATTCTTTTATTTTCTATTTTATCTTTTTTCGAAAAGAATTTTAATGGGTTAATGAGATTTTTATTAAGATTTTTAAAATTATATAAAATACGACATAATTTGGATAATTTTTAATTAGATGTATAATAAAAATTTTTATCGTGCATTTAATTGAAAATTATCTGAATGGTGTTGAAGTTGATGTAATTTGCAAGTCTCATTAATCCATTAAAATTACTTAAAAAAAAAAAAAAAAAAATATAAGAATTGCTTTAAATTATATTAAAATAATATTATATTTAAAAAAACAATAAAAAAAAAAATTTAAAAAAACAAGGTATTTTTTTTTTTTAAGAAATATTTTCAAGAAAGAAATATAATATAATTAATAATAAATAATTTAATTGATAATAAAGCTTTGTGCAATTATTTTAATAATAATCTGCTGATAAATATTTTTAATATGACAGGCTATATCCAAAACGGTATACCATTGCAATTTGCCGCTGCTTTGATATCCAGTATAATTACATGCTTCGCCTCGATGCCAGTGGACGTTGCTAAAACTAGGTAAAATGATAAGATTCTAATAGAAAATATGTGATTTAAATCTTTAAATATATGTTTTTATAGAATTCAAAACTGGAGACAATCAAAAAAAGCACCTAACATTATAGCTATGATCGTTAATATTATTAAGATGGAAGGTTTAATAGCGTTATGGAGTGGCTTTCTCCCAGCTTATATCAGAGCAACACCTAATACTATAATTACCATGGTGTGCGCCGATCAACTTCATCAAATGTATCTGACATTTTTTCCGGTGTCACAATAATAAAGCTTACCTACGGCTCTGTCAATTATTTCCGTAAAATTGCGTGCTACAGAATTTGATTAAAATAAAACAACAGATAGCAACTTGCAATTATTTATTTAATTAATTATAATTTATTAATAATATTATTTCAAAATATAGAAAAATTAACTTGAAATTTTTTGTATACCACATATTTATGAATTGCGAAATGTATATGATATAAAAAATACGAAGGTACAAATTTTAATCTGCACAATTTTCGATTGTCATTGGACATATGTTCTATATAAATGCATCAGTTGTTCGTTGATAACAAGAGTTAATACTGTATGCGGACCTATTCTGCAAAAAGTCGGAAAGAAACCTTTCCAGAGAGACGTTATCCCCTCATTTTTTGCTATTGACAGCATAACTGCAATCATGCCTGGAGGTTTGGCGACCTTCATATTTTGTATCCTGCGGATATAAAATAGTGATAAATTAATAAAATTTTTTTAAGAGAAGTATTATACAAAAAAATAAAATATTAAACTAAATGCAATAACCTGGTCTTCGTGACATCAAAAGGCATGGAATTGAAAGCCGTGAGAAATCCCGATATCATCGATGCACAAAAATGCAAACCTATGCCTTCCTTAATATTCGCTGTAAAAGTCATTTTCGAATTATTTTCCGCAAATTAATAAAAATAATAAAAAAATAAAAAGATTATAAGAAATAATAAATAATAAAACAAATAATAAAAAGAAATAATAGAAGAAATAATAAAAAGAAAACAAATAATAAAAAGATGCAAATAATGCCTAAGACATAAAAAATGTCTAAGAATATTTCTGAGATTTTTATAACTCTTTTTAGAAGCTTAGGTTAAAATATTTGATTCATATAGGGTGAATTCACTAGAAATTGCTTTCTAAAATATTTTCATATATATATTGATTTTTTAGATAGAATGGTTTAAGGCAAAAGTCAAATTATTTTGAAAAAGCTACATTTTTGCAATTTTAATTTTTACTCTGTACAAGTATAAAGATTATCAAAAATTAAATATTTAACAATATTTTATATTTTATATTAATATGTCAAATTAAGGTGTAAAATAATTCAAAAAATTCTTAATGAAAAAATATTTTATTATAATATTGAAAAGATCTCAAGAAAGATTATAAGGATATGCAATAAAAATAGGGGATTTCATTTGGAAAACTTAAGAGGACCTTCAAAGTTTTTTGGCTCTTCTACCTAAATAAAAAAATGTAATTCTTTCAAAATAATTTAACTTCTGTCCTAAATCTTTTTATCTAAAATCAATATTTATGATGATATCTTAGAAGGCAATTTCTACTGATTTATCCTGCATATTCTCGAGAAATCAACACATAAAAAAAAAAAATACAAATTACAAAATATTAAAAACTGATTAAACATACTGTTTGAGGATATCAAATGCTTCACTTGACTATAAGTTGCCAACTGCGAAATGTTAACGACGACAGCCCTTCCTATCGTAGCCATGCTTCCTCTCCAGAGAGTGAACACTCCTTCCTCTCTAGCTATTCTGAGAAACGCGTCGATCACATTCTTATAATTTCTTCGTTGATCTAAACATTAGATTAAGAAAATATTAGATTTAATTTAATTAAAAAATTAAATAATTCTCTTGGGAAAGAAATATTTTCTCTAATTAATAAATTTTATTAATAAAAATTTATCATTACCTACTGGCAATCTACCATCTATTGTCATTCTTACAAGAGCAACGTCGGCTGGTGTTCCAAAAAAAGCTCCTGCGGCACCAGCGGTCCCAGCCATAGACATCAAAGTGAGGAAGTTGGGACGACCGTATGCTTGTCTAAAAACGCATCAATCAATTTCTTTTTCAAAATTGCAGCCAAAAGATTAATTTTAATTATCCTACTTAGTTTAATTAACTGACATAGCCGGTAATAAGTCGTCGTAATGATGATCCGGGATTTCTTTCATATGTTTCTCTTTTGCACTTTCGCGTTATTTAAATTTTATTATACATATCTTTTCCCCCTAACATTTTTCTTTCATTTGATCGCAATGAGATCTTGATTTACCTCCAAAGATCTTGCAACTGATTGTAAATTCCGAGTCGTACAGTTGTGTATGTGGCTTGCCTTACGAGACCGGCTGACAGACCGTTGTAAAACGAGAGAATGCCTTCTTTGCTGTACGTTGTGACAATTACGTCCACAATTGATGCTTTCCCCTTGTGCACTTGCATTCTGTTCTTGATCACGTCCATTGGATGAACCACGCAAGTGCCCGCCATTCTGACAAAAGCCGATATTAAATAAAATATATTTTTTTATCAAAATTTTTTTGTTAATTTAATAATATTATACCCAGAGATTCCGCCTAGCAGAAAATTCATCATTGGTGGGATAGGTTGTATCTTTTTTTCCATCGGTTCTTGTTCCGACATTGTCAATAGCTTCTTGTATTTGACGGAATAAGTGTATTTATAAATATATTGATATAAATAATATGTTTTTCTTCTTTTCAAGATAACTTTTAAATATTTTTCTCTTATTTGAATCTCATCTCAAATTAAAATATATATGTATATTAAAATCTTTATAAAATTTTAAATTTTATAAAAAAGTTAACCTGCCACATACATTTTAATAAGATGATGAGTTTAAATTGATGTAACATTAAAATATCGTTTCTTAATCGATATATACAGAGTGATTAATACATAAACTTTAATAACTCGAAACTTGTTTGATCGATTATAATAAAATTTATAGTGTGTGTCGATGCTGTGGAAAATTAATTATGATAAAACTTTACAACAAACAAATCGTGCAAATTTTTATTTTACTAATAAATTGATTTCTTATTAATTAGTCTAGAAGTTCATCAATAATTTTGAGAAGTCAGCAATTTTATATAGTTATAAACTGACAAAATATCATTTATACGAAAAATCAAGAAATAGTAAATACATTGTACTGTCATATTAAAAAATAAGACATTTCAAAAACAATTTTTGGAAATTTTGTCAAGAGAAAAAAAATATTTATTCTTTGACAGGAAAACAGTAGTACCAGTCTGCGTTCTATCTATATTGGACACTCTGTATATCATATTACATATTATAATTTTAATTATACTTTAGATTAATTTAGGTATTTTATAAATTAAATTTACATATGATACAAAACATGTTTTCAAAAAATCTGTTCTACACAATTTCTTTATAATAAAATACTATCACGAGTTGAATAAATTGTTAATTTTGTGTTTGCAATTTTTATATGAGCAATTAGAAAATACGGAGACTCGATGTATAAAGCGAAAACATTTATTCCAAATAAATGACAATGATTGAATGATGCATACGAATCACGTGATAACGACCAAAACATAAGACAAAAATTATCGCTGTTTGTTGTGAACAGTGATCGTTGCAACAATATAGTTGATCAGCTGGTATAGATTTCATGCAAGTATAGTGAAGGCTTCCATGTTTTCCTTTCGACC
>JBCAUJ010000045.1:379626-393983 GCA_038406275.1 Cataglyphis albicans
ATTTATATATATATATATTTTAGTTAATAAATTATTTTAATAAATATATATATATATATAAATTTATTAAATAAATTTATTAAATATATTTATAAATAAATATATATATATATATTTATTAAAATAATTTATTAACTAAAATAAAAAAAATAAAATAAAATTTTAAAGATATTAAAAACTGTTTAAACATTTAAATACATGACATGATATACACGTATCGTTATACAAAGTTACATTTATTAAAACAGCTAGCATGTTGTAATCGAAAGTTTCGCTTAATATCTCGCTGCTGTAATGCTTGCACGTTTACCGAAATGTACTTTCTACACGTACAACTGTTATTACGTCACTTATCGAGATTGAAAACGGCCAAATTTAATAGCAAATTAATCAAGAGTTAAATATCAAGCAAGCTTCCAGATTCCATCACGAAATTTTGATCTTTTATATTTCTTCTCACGGACAAAGAATTGGCAAACAATAAAATTCTATAACACAGATATATGCGTATTAAATATAGGAGGTCATTGTGTTATAAAATTTAAGAAATTATCTTGTTATAGAATTGACAAGCAAAATTATATTTGAAAATGTTTTTTTAAAATTTATTTTCTAGAAAATAATGGGAAATATCGGGATTATCTGATATAAAAATGATTTGATGTATATGAGTCTTAAAAATTATCTCGTTTTGAGCACTACATTAATTAATTACAATATAATCAAAATTAATTGTTATGATTTTAATAAATTGAATTTAATTAATTTCAATTAAACATTTTATTTACAATATATATATATATATATATATATATATATATATATTCGTCAATATCTTAATTTATGTCCAAACTTTCAAAAATTTATGATACATTATATTTACTTCAAGTTTCCGCGATGATATCTAGTTTTGACAAGATATCTGTCATTTTTGATCTACTAAATGCGCCCGATTAGATTTGCGCAAATTTTTATGTTACTGCTATAAAAAATTGACAGAGAATTAAAATGACAGTTTAAAGAGCAATCATAATACAATGGCATTCACTCAACCGATTAATGAGCATCGAGGGCACACATGTATGCATGTCTCGAATGTGTTGACGAACAATATAGAATTGATTTCGTATCACGCGCCCCGCTCTTCGCACGTGTTCGCACTGCAGCACGTGACATGCGAGAGTCATAACGCGATAAACGGAAGAAAATGTTGCAATTTGTCGATTTGACATCAGTGAAAATAAATTAGAGCATCTCCGAGAATAAGAGAGATTTTATTACATAATAGCATCGAAATGAAAACAGAATATTGCATAATATTTTGCATTTTTTATTTCAAACAATCTATCTTTATTGGTAGAAACAATTAATTTGTTATTACAGGTTATTTTTTTACTGCAAAATCTTTTCTAAGGAAAAGAAGAGTATTTTTAGTATCTTAGAATCCAGTGACAGCGACTGTTTTTAAAAATAACCCATGATTATTTCGAACTTTAACTTCCGCGAAGCAGATCGCATTGAAAAACGTGTATGAAGTATTAGTTGAAGCAGGTTTCGTCCTTACATATGTTAATCGCGACCGATAATAGCGTTTCGTAGTCGCGCGACAACAGCGGAATCGATGATTAGCGCACGTGACGCAATGGCGTTCCCCAACAAAGTTCTCGTCGCTTGCAGCAATGTCGAGAGCCGACACAGATGCGGCGGTATGAATTTTCTCACACTCTTCGCCAGTCGCGAGGTTTTTACTTTCCCAGGTTCTCTCTCCGGTAACGCGTAATGCACACCACGCGTGCGGGGTCGTGCGATCGCGTGCCCGCCTCGGAGACAGAGAGAAGGCAAGAGAGAGAGAGAGAGAAAGACTTATTATAGTAAGTGCATCAGCTGTCCGTGAACATATGTCACGAGTCGTTTGGCTCGTGCCAATGAAATCGTGATCTTCCACTACGAGCTTTACCCCTCCTTGTTATATCCCCGGGATATCAACCACCCCTAGTAATGTCCGTTCGCACGCGTCGACTCGCACACGTGTAAAAATACTTCGAGAAAGCCGAAAGCGTATGTAAGGATCAATATCGTAGACATATTCGCAATAATTAAGGTAATGGTGAGAACGTTGCTTATTCGTCCCCAATGTTGGTTCCATTTCGATGCCCCTAGCGAGGGCTTGTTTCAGATGGCGAATAATAAATACTCGAATTCATCATCTTTGAACTTCAGGTATAATTTTCACAAATTGATACGTGATTAGTAGATTTTATGTTTCAAAGGCTCACTTATTTTGGTAGATATTATTACAGAAGAATCATTTATTTTTTATTCTTCTAATAATGTCTTTTTTTGTATAAAAATATATAGGATTTATTTGAAAACTTTCCGCCCCGTTTATTTTGCGATTAATTGTTGCGAAAAATGTTTCCTACAAAAGTTTTATGTTTTTGAGGGAAACGTAAGATAGTGCTACTGGTTTGACCTTAGATAGTCGTTTGAAATCTACATTTTTTTAAATGGAAACTTTCATTCTTCATTGCATATTTTTGTAGCTTATCTCGAGAGCTTTTTAAAACACTATAATAAAATTCTTTCCCATTAAGTATTTTCCGAGTTATGAGACTTGAAAGATACAGTATCGCCAGCATTTAGTATTACCCGAAAGTGATTTTTATGTGACCTTAACAATGCTATTCAAAGTCACATTAACATTGCTACTCAATGCGCCACTTAAAACCTTACAACTTTTATTTGAAACATTTTTCTTAAAAATTCTTTATTTTCGATATTTCAAATAAAAGTTGCAGAGTTTTAAATGGCGTATTAAGTAGCGTTAGTGTTAAATAGCGTTGTTACGGTCACGTAAAAATCATTTTTGTACTAATGCTAGGTACGGTGCCTTTCAAGTCTTATAAATCTTTTAAAATACTTTTAAATACTTTTAAAAGTTCTAAGAAAGAGGTAAGTTACAAAATATATATATTGAAAAATATATATATCGAAAAATGAGGGTTTCCGTTTAAGAAACTGAAGGTGACCTTCAAACGACTCTTCAAGGTCAAATTTTATATCTCTCTCAAAGTCATAAAACTTTTGTGCGAAACATTTTTACGTAAAAATTAATCGCTCACGAAATAATCAGAGCGGAACGTTTTCAGATAAACATCCTATATATATATATATATATATATATATTCAAGAAAGAAATTAGATTAATTTTGACACTTGCCGGTACTATTATAATTAACGTGGCAATGTACCGTACGTCACGATATATCTAAAGCGCGATCTTGGAAATCTACAATACGCGGCCGACCTGAATTATCGTGAGAAAAGCCGATGGAGAAGCGACTCGTACGATGAATTTTCGAATTGACGCTTCGTCTGAATGGAGTCGTACCTCATCGTGTGCGCGCATTTAACACTGCTCGCGACATAACATAAACGACCCTCTGACCTACTGCGCGAGTAAAGCAGTCGTGAAGAGGCGTAAGGAGGAGCCTTCGGTGGCAAGAAGGAGAAGAAGAAACGAGAGGAGCCGAGTGAAACATTCTCACGGAACGTCGGGGTTCACCTGCCACTCCTCCCCCCCCCCCCCTCTCCCTAACGTGTGTGCACATCGAGCTGCTACCGCGCACTTTGCTCTATTTAAATGACCTTTCCCGTCACCCCATTTCTTTCCTCTTCTCTTTTTTTTTTCTTTTTTTCTTTTTTTCAACAGCTCCGCGTGGCACGTGCTCACAATGCACACAAGGCACACGCCGGCGTTACTTCCGTATGCGCGGCTTCCCGACAATATCCGGTAGAACCTGAATCCGGTCGGTCGGCTTCCCGTAACCTTCGACCTTTCGCAGATTCATGGCTCGTGGCGCAATCCGTTCGCCTTTGCGAAATTGTGGTTTGAACTCGGAGTTCATTGTTCGGTTCATGCATTGGTATTCGTTACGTATAAATTAGCGCAATCTATATGGATCTTTAATAACATACGCTTAAAAGTGAATTAGTTTGAATGGATAGAAAGAAAAATAATTTGTCAAGAAACGTAGGTAGACACGCACCTTGCCACGTGTATCATCGACATAGATAACGAACAACGTCAACACACGTGGCTAACGTAGTCAATGTTCTTTTGTAGATTGTCACGTCATGTGACTGTCACGTGTCAATAATGTTTGAGCGAACTCAACCGTGACGCCGTTGAAGTTGCATTAAAAATTAATAAGCCGTGATAGATCAAGCGTAAATAATTTTGCAAATTTATATAATAATGTTTAACGCACGATAAAGTTGAATTCCGGATCTGCGAATTTGCGAAATAAATATATTTGCAAATTATCAAAGATTATTTTCGATTTCATCGATAGATATTTAATCGAGATAGCCAAATTCCGATATACATTCTGACATAACGCGCAATTGCATCGAAGGCACAAAAAGTGTAAAAAGGTTTTGTGCGCGGTGGGCCGAAATCGATTTAAAAAGTCTGTCTCGGATTCTCAGCCCGTTTGTCGGAGGGGGAAACGAGGGAATAGGGAACCTCGAAGGCGCCCTTCGTGGGGCCGTCTCGGGCCCCAAGATTGCGCACGTGCTCGCTTTTCCCACGCGTATAGCACGCAGCCGGCCTGCGCTGGAAAGGGAGAGGATACCGAGACGGGAAAAAGGATGGGGCACGCCTTAGGCCCCGATTGTGTCGAGCACGGGCCCTGAGACACTGGGAATTAAAGGTCCCTTCCTCGATCTTGTGCCCGCGAGGCCTCCCGATCGTGCAAAATGGCAACGCGCACGAAGGGTAGTTTCTCGCTCTCAACGAGCCAACGATCTCTAACCGTGATTCGACGGAACACCTTTCGCGATTAATGACACGGAACGGAATCGGCGTATCGGCCAACCGGATTCTCGTTTGCGATAATGACAGAACTCGTGGCACGTATTACGAGCATAATAATGTCCTGCTGACGCACACATGCATGCAGCGTCCGCGATCTTGTCATTTGATAATTTGACGATGTTAAATTCCGCAATTCATAATAGCGTTGTATTTATAATTACTATTTTTACATATTAATATTTTTATAATTTATTTTTCATATTCTTTCTATAACTGTTTGCTTCTTCTTCATTTCTACTTCTTTTTTAAATCATATAATATATTTATCAAAATGTTTGTTGTATTAACATTTTTATTGTAGAATTCTTTCTGGTCTGATCTAAAGAAATATCATCTTAGAGAGATTTATATTTATTTTAGATTATTTTAGATTTTAGATATTTGAAAAACACGTAGGTAAATGAGATGTAATTAAATTAATACATTTTTTTATAACAATTAATATAAGATATAAAAATTCGACTTTTGCACAATGTATTTATAGGATTATAAGAAAGGATGAAGAATACAGCTTTGATATGAAGAAAATGACTTTGATTTTTGAAATTTATTATTTCATGTTTCGAGCTGTCAGAGGGTGTAAAGAATAAACGAACGGAAAAAATTTATGAATATTTTGATTTATGATATATATTATTTTGCAAAATATTTCTAAAGAAACTGAGATAATGATAAGTAAAAAAGACTATTAAAACTTTCAGGTGATCGTTTTTTATAATTTAAAACACCATTAGACTAGAATATTAAAGTAAAATATTAATATGATTTTATTTTTATTACTAAAATATTTAATAAAAAAATTAATGTAAGGCTTGTATTTCTAATTGAAATTTATTATGATACAAATCTCAGAATTAATGCTGTTATTAGTTCATTACGCATCTTGTCAATATATTTCAGTTTTATTTTTATTTTTCTTTGCTTTTCGTTAAATTTCACATCAAATAAATGACTCACAATTTTTTTTGATAATACTAATGTGATGAATACAAATTTTTTTTGTAGCATCTTTTTATATATGTCATGTAGATATATTTTTATTTGCATCATTTTGGCATTTATATATTATATTTATTATTATAATATTATATATATTATAAAATATTATTTAACCATGATATTATTTTGCAATAATGCTAGTACGCGATATGTTAATATTAATCATATTCAGCAGATAAGTGTGTGAAAATAATATTAATTCCAGAATGCCTGTCAGTCGAAACATAATTCATCATAAAAGTGCTTTTACATGAGATATGATACAGCACATCTGAAATTTTTATCGCAATAATTTGCTTGAATCACAAAGATTTAAAATATTATAAAGCACACAAGTATAGAGCACATAAACTATCATTTTTCTTTTAATGGAAGAAATTTTTTTTCTCTTGTAACATTTTGTTTTATGTTACCTAATACGTGTGATAATTTTTTTATTACTTTTAAAATGACAATATTTGAATACCGAATGACATTTGTTGGCAAGATCGCCTGTTAAAAAAACCGAGGAAATTCTCTTTTCGAACGTCGAACTGCATGACGCAGCTTTTAGCAATGCAGTCGTGGATCTATGAACTCGGACGAGTCCCCAGATATGTTTGACAGAAACGAGAGCTTCTTATCCCAAAATTCCAACACGGCTGACTCATCGTCTTGGTAATTTTCTTCGAAATTGAGATAGGACTTTACAAGCAAATCGATGAGATGACTCGTCGGATTTTTCACGCATGCCCGATGCGAGCATCGAGATCCTGAACTTTGCGTGTCACAAAATTATTAAAATATTCACCTCTTGCTCTTTGATAAGAAACTCATTTGAACTCTTTTTTCTTTTATCTTGTTCCGATTTTTTAAATGATATGAATTGAACAAGCGACGAATAGAGTCAGAAAATTACACGACTGTTGATTGTGAATGGATAAAGTATATCAGGACATCATCCAGTATTTTGAAACATCAAATTTATTAAAGCGAAATGCAAATGAATAAATACTTTGAACAAGATTTCGCAACAACTTCGAACAAGATTTCAGATAGATTATTAGTGATGTAATATGATTATTAGTGACGTAATATGAGAATTTTGGCTTGAAATCGAGCTGATAAAAATATTCGTGAAAAAATGTTACGCACACTCGAACGAAAAACAATATTTCCAAAACCTGTTTGATTTATTAATAATAGAGAATTTTAATAATTTGGATGAGAAACTTGGGGAAAAAATGCACAGGAATATTTATAAAAAAATATGCTTCCTTCGTATACAAAGAATAATAATGCAAAATTATTTGCATATAATATGTACGATATAAATTTTAAAAAATGTAATAAACATAAATACTTATGTAAACATTCTGTATAATTTTCATTCACTCTTCATTCACTAACTTCTTCTTCATATTGGAATTACACAGGATGTTTGTTTACAAGTGTTTACTTTTATTACATTAAAAAAAATTTTTTTTATTATATATATATTTTTTTATATATTATATATATATATATATATATGTATATGTATATATGTATATATATATATATATGTATATATGTATATATGTATATATATATATATATGTATGTATGCATACACACACACACATACAATAATTAAAATATAAATAAATATATTATATATATATATATAAAATTAAAATATAAACAAATAAATAATATATAACAAAAAAAAATTATAGAAATAAATACTTATGTAAACAAACATTCTGTGTAATTTTCATTTACTCGGCATAATTTTCTCTTTGGAGTTGAGATTTCAATTTCCATCAATATATATTATATATATATTATACGATTTTCTCTTTTGATAAAAGAGAAAATCGTATAATCTCGTCACACTTGTGTTACGAGCAAATATGTATTCGTTAAAATATGATATATCTGCGGTTTTTATAAATCCAATCGGTATCCTTCGTTTCTTCATCGTTTCGCAGATTGCTCGATACTCAATATTAATCGTAAACCTAATTTCTCGCGCGGTGAAACCGGAATGGCGCGTAAAACGGTCACTTTGTTCGCGCACGCTCGTGATTTCGCTTTTAATTGTGCCGGAAGCCCTCGTTAAGGGGCATTCGTTAATTGGTCCTGTGCCTCGGTCATCGAGCAAAAATTATGTACCTGCCTCGGCCGAGGCGAAGGCGCCCGAAGGGGGGGGGGGAGCCCCGTGGGCCTCGCGGCGCGTTGCTCACACGCGCGCATCCATACACACGTGACTGACACACGCGCAAATAATATACCCGCACGAATGAATGGCGCTGCCGAACGGGCGGGCGGACGGAGGGGAGAAGAGCAGGCGGCGTATCTCTCTCGTTCCCGGACTCTGAGATCTCTAACTACCACCTGCCTCATTTTCCCACGAGCCCCGAGCAAACCTCTCGAATACCGATGAGATAGACGAGGACGAATCGCCCGCCGGTGCGACGAGGAGGCGCATAATACCGTGACAGGTAGAGGGACGAGGATGAGACAAGCTGGTGGTCTTCTCTTCTTTGGTAACCAGGAACGAAATACTTCGGGGGATATGGGCCCGTCGAACATGTGTGTGTGTGTGTGTGTGTGTGTACGCTCGTGCGGGGGTAGCGGGGCACGGGAGAGTTCTTGAAACACGTCGAGCAGGTAGAACACGTGCTGGCACGAGGTGAGTCAGACGCGCGGGAATATCGGAGTAGTCGCGCTCTCTTTCTTTCTCTCGTTCTCGCTCGTACAAATTGTGTCTTTCTTCTCATCTGTCGGTCACGTTTCTTCTATTTTGATGAATATTATAATATAAAAATCAGTTAAAAATTTATATTCCTCACTGTTTGCATCCGTAAAAAAGTTACAGTTTTTTATAAGTCCTCTATTTGTCACTCTATTTATTTTCTCTCTCTATTTCATTTTGTCATCAAAATGGATCTACGTCGGACGAAAATATTTTCAATTTTATTAAAATATCAGACGTATTTTATTTAAATTTATCGTATCGTATTTCAAAATTCGGCTTACATATGGCTGCGTGTGATTGCACTGGGAACGCAGCGCGAAACAAAGTTGCGCGTGCAACGATTCAGGGAACGCGACAACTCCAATTGCGCGCTGTTACGCAAATATGAATACGGCGTCAAATGTGACGAGGCATGAAATATTCTCATGCCGATCTCCCAAAGAGATAATAGCCTGTCGTCTTTTTCTCCCGTCGATTTCAAAATTATAAAAGCCCGCGAGGGATCGGGGACCGGTATATTAAAGGAATTTCAATTTATCTTATTGAAAAAGGTCTCCTCTGGCATGATGTAATTCCGAAAAACGTCATATCGGCAACTTTACACATTAATCTCAATGTTATCAATATACAGATCTTATAAAAAATAACGAAAAATTATCAATTTTCTGTCAGGATTTAACTGACTCTTACAACAACAAAAAAAAAAAAAAAAAAAAAAATTAATTTCGAGCACACTAGGAGGAGGGGAGGAGGGGAGGGGGGTGTAGGATATAGAGTATGCAAAATATTACAGTGAGTATAGTAATTGTTAATACTATTTTATTACAGTTACTTGATTTGTGTGTGTGTGTGTGTGTGTGTGTGCGCTACCAAGTTACATAAATATAATTCTTTATTAAATCTGGATCAATCGTCTCACGTTTTTAATATAGAGACATTTTAAATGAAAAAAGGACAAAAGATGTTCAAGGAAAAGAAGACACGATGGACACACGTGTGTCTGTATTTTACGGATTAGACGAATTTTCATGGATTAGTCACGGTGCCTTCGATGAAAATCTGTGATGTTCCTTTTCTTAACTCCTTCACGGTCCATTCCGACACTATAGAGACCACATAATTCCAAGATCAGATTGCCTCGGAACATTTATTAAGAGCTTTGTTCCGTTGGCAGGAACATTCGCGCAAACTGTATACTACTTTTTACATAAAGAGAGAAAGTAAATCCCGATTAAAAAATATTTTATATTATTTGTGTGATTTAAACAAATTTATTAGGGATATTTTGGCTGTAGTAAAAAACTGTCAAAATTGTAGAGAAAAAAAAATATATATTTCTTACATTTATATTGTCTGAAAAATCAAATAAATAAATCCGGATTATAAAAGAATTAAAGTATCACGAAATAACATTTTTAATTTGTAAAGATTTCTTTGTAAAAGAAAATAATTGTAATTAAAATTTTCCTAATTTATGATAATTAAAAACCTTTGATCGTGAATATTTTCTGAAATCAATTGCAAAAACCAAAAAAAAAAAAAAAAAAAATGCAGAAAATTTGCAGAAAAAGAAAGAGAGAGAGAGAGAATATTTTCCTATCATTTTTAATAAATAACTTTTAAACGAGTAACTGAATCTAAATGAAGTTTTGCGCAAATATTTATTAATTTTCATAACGTATGTGAAAATTTTTATTTCATTGATAAAGTTTTTTTTTTTTTCTTAAATTTTTCAATAAGTATTATGCCCTTTTCCATAAGAATCAATACTAATTTTGAACTTAAATAATTCCCAAACTGTTAAAAGAATTGTGCCCAGGTCTTGCACAGATACTCGGAAGAAATAGTAGAACAGTGTACGAAATTTTCATGCTTTCGTCAACCTTCTGACACATACATTCTTAAGATGCTTTTGCATTTATATCGATCCGTTTTATCGACATCGCGTAAAAAACAGATCGGCAATTGCTTTTAAGCCTGAAACGATATAATTTTCGGTGATTTAATGTTTTTTTTTTTTTTTTTTTTTGCGCGATAAGGACGAGGTATACCTCATCGAGACGTACTTAAATCGGCGTCACGAAAGCGTCGCTGTAGCGCGGAAGAAAATTCCTTCGAGAAGCGCCGGACACGCGAGGCAGGCAGCACTCGCTGTTGACTCGGCCACGGGAGAGAGAGAGAGAGAGAGAGAGAGAGACCATTAAAGCGATGTCGATAATTGAATGGAACCGCCGCCGTGACTCGACAGTGTATTATTGTTGCGCCGATCGATGTCGAATCGTGATGCGTGCCGGCAGTTTAAGGCCACGCGAGATGACATTGTGAAATGGGATCGCACGCTCGGAGACCCGCATCTCTTCGACTCCTCGTCCACGTCGTGTAATCATTTTTATCTACAGACAGGTTTTAATTTATGCAAGGAATTTCGCGAGGGTATATATATGTTGACACTGCGTTCGCGTATTTCTCGGCTTCACCTGAGAAATTTTTCTTTCATAGAACGATGTCGCAGAGCAAATATTTATTATATATATAATATATATATACATATTATTTTATATAAATGTTTAATATATAATCATGTACAATATCGGTCTACATTTTATCTTGTATTTTTTATTATATTTTTTACATACAAATTATTAGATTCAACAGAAAAAAGTAGGAAACTTATTAAGAGATAAAAATTTATAACTAAATGAAAAAAGATTATGCGTTAATACTATATATATTTACGAGTTTTCGTGTAAATTTTTCAACATCTTTCTCTCAAAATCTTACCACAGGCCTTAATCTTAACGTATATACTCGCATATAATTAAAAAAAAAATTGCATAATTTATTCGTATATAATTAAAAAAAAATTGCAAATTGGCGTCGCAAGAAAATTGACATAAAATCGAATAACGAGACCGGCATAGAGAACATTTATTTCCGTTCGAAATTTAATTTACCCCCTCGGGATATCCGCAATTATTTATTAAGGCCGTTGTGCGTTATTTCTGGAACACTCGCGTCGCGCGCGCGTTGAGAAAAAAAATACGGATCCTGAATAAGAATTGCCTCTGCGAGGTATCCCTGACGGGAATTAATTGTTCCGCACACGCCATGCTAATTATTTCTATGGGACTGGACATCGAGAACTCGTCCTGAGGGGCCGGTTATCCTGGTTAGCTCAATTTTTCGTTGCCGTTTATATCATAGACAGTAGTCTAGAAAGAGACGGCGAGAATGTTATCAAAGTTGAGATGATAACTTAATCTCATGCTGTCAATGATCGAGGTGTGCTTACAAGTGCTTGCCAGTGCACGTCGCGACACTTCCTACGGCATCGATAACGATAGCTTTTGACGGATACAAATCACGCGTTGCTTGAAGGCTTGAAGTCTCTTGTCCCCGTGAAGAAACCGGTCATTGATGACTCGCGCTGACACTCAATACCTGTATAATATGCCACTTTCCATAATAAATAATATAAGGTTATGGAAGCCATTGCAATTTTAGTCATCGGTTGATTCTCGGCTTTTCCCGGTAAATTTATACTGTGATACTTTTTTTATATAATTACCTTGAGGATAGGAACGAAGAAATGAATCAAAAAAGTTGAATTCAGCTTGTTTGACTTATGAATGCGATTCTATTTTTAACTTTTATACCATCTTATTTTGAATTAAAGATTGCGTTAAATGAGAGGTAGAAAGATTTTTTTCTTTAATTTTTAAGATTTGTAAAAAATATCTTCTCAACTTTTTTGATAGATCAAGTATTGCATTATAGGAATGCATAAATAAATTCCAAATGCATTCTGTAATGTTTAAAAAATTGTCTGATGAAACTTTCATTTTAATAGAATATTTGCGTTAAGATAAAAATTATATGTGATTAAGAATAACAAGCAAAACAGTATAGTCAGAGTTTGATAGTAACTAGTGCAATTTTCTAACTTAAATTTTAACTGAGTTAATTTTGTTCAAATAAATTTTAACGTAAACTTAATTAAGTTTAGGAACATTAGATATATATATATACAGGGTGTTCCATTTTAAAAGTTCCACTCTCATAATTTTCAGCATCAACGTTTGAAGGAAAACGATAAAAGTTGTTGGGAACAAAGGGGGCTATCTAATAGTGACCTTGGATTTTAAATTAAAGGTCATTTTCAAGGTTATTTGAAGGTCAACTTCCGTTTTTTAAATGGAAATCCCCATTTTTTATTGCATATTTTTGTAGCTTATCTCGAGAGCTTTTCAAAACACTATATAAAATATTTTTTCATTAAGAACTTTTTGAGTTATTTTGTATCTTAATCTGACATATTTTAGCATAAAATATAAAATATCTCGAAAATTATTTAGTGTTTGATAATTGTATCGTAATATTTTTATCTACAGAATAATAAGATAAATCAAAGGATATACAGAAAATAATTATTTTTAAATAATAAGTATGCAATTATTTGCAATATATTTTTTTATAACAATTATTTATTTTTTCTTTACACCATAAAAATAACGGAAGTTGACCTTCAAATGATCTTTAATGTCAAATCCAAGGTCACTATTAGTCCCCTTTGTTCCCTGCAACTTTTATCCGAGTCGTTTTCCTTCAAACGTCATCCTGAAATGAGAGTGGAACTTTTAAAATTGGATACCTTATATATATATATATAAAATTGTGTGTATATATATCATTCTGGCGTTATTAATGGCCGGTTATTTTTATCGCTTTCGACGTGCTCCATATGGCGGCACACCACGGGTGGCAATAGTATTCCGTAAGCGGCTCGTCACAAAGCGCCATTCACGATTCCGCATTTGTCTCTCGTGTGAACCGCGCGCCTCGGAAAGATCCGCTCGCCGTTGTCGTCGTCGTCGTCGTCGTCGCGTTCCACTTGAAAATTTGACGCACGTGTTATCGGCGTCTTTTAAACACCAACTCTCTTCCGAGAGTCACAAAGAGTCCTTTCATTGCCTAATTAGGATGCTTTCGGGGGGGGGGAGAGGGGAGTAGGGGGGGAGAGCTCTTACGTGGCGAATGCGCCTCTTTGACACCGCCTCCGCTCGCCTGTCTTTCTACATTACTGTTTTCGGACTGATTAACAAGTCGGAAAAAAGCTGCCTTTCACGTTCTCGTCATCCTACGCGTCATTTCCTTCCGTATACAGTTGTCGCCGCGACGATGATTTTTATTGAACTTTAATTTATTATATCTCAAGTTATATTAGAGTAAGATATAAAATTTAAAAGTATGAATTAATTATGATATAAATAAATAAATATTAATTAATAAACAATATGTATTGATATTTACAAAAATAATATGTGTTAATTATGATATAAGTAATTATATTAATTATAATTATAAATAATATCTCTTATTATTTACAAAAATAATATGTATAATTTTATGAATAATATGTATTATTTACAAAAATTAATTATAATATAAATAATTAATTATATTAAAAATAATAATTTAGAATAAATTAGACAATAAATTTAGAAATTAGAATAATTTGGACATTAAATTTAGAAATTTAGAATTAATAAATTAAAAATTAACGGATGCACACCGACGTTATTTACGCGTACATCTGGTTTTGACATTTTTTTGCAACAGTTTTCTTATTAGACGTTGATGTGGTATTTTAGCACGAGTCTTCGCTATGTAAGCGTAACAAGATCCCGTACGGATGTTTTTCGGATCCGCTTTTCGAGCGGCTTCGCGTTCCCACACTCTCGGACGCGCATTGAAACG
>JBCAUJ010000045.1:394083-404264 GCA_038406275.1 Cataglyphis albicans
GATCCCGTACGGATGTTTTTCGGATCCGCTTTTCGAGCGGCTTCGCGTTCCCACACTCTCGGACGCGCATTGAAACGTATACCAAAAGAATTCACCCCTATGCGTACCATGAGGAGGGTGGATGCCGAAGGAGAGCCCATAGAAAAATTTAAAATAGTTCTCCTTTCAAGAAGCCTCTCTCTCTCTCCCTCTCTCTCCCCCTCTCTCTCTCTCTCTCTCTCTCTCTCTCTCTCTCTCTCTCTCTCTCTTTTGAAGCGTGCAATGCACGAGCTGCTTTTGAATACTACCGCTTCCGCGTTTGTCAAACTTGACCCCGTTACAACAAGCATGTCCCTTTCCTCGACCTGTCCCTTGTCCGAGTCGTGAAAAACTCCGATACTCACCCCGTTTCGTGCCGAGAAATCATTCACGAGCTGAAGGATGACCACGTCGAATCGTCATCCGTGCGTCGGGTGCATTTGCATTTTTGTCCAAGATTTTGTTCGTGCGAAAAAAGTCTCCCGGCCCTTTCGGGAGGATGCACGCAGGTGTTCCCGGTTTCCTAAGAAATGCACGTACGAGTTATCGCGTCGCCGCTCGAGGTGCAATGATGGGTTAAAGGCTCCATCGCATTAGAATACCTTATTATCTAACAAAGATTACAAAAGAAATTAAAAAAAATTTTTTTTAAATAATTTTTTTATATCAAAAAAGACAAGAATGTTTGTTATGCAGGTGACTCTCAAGAAGGACGGGGGGGAGGGGGAGAGTCTTATCGAGATGACATGAGTCGTACACTCACGGAGTGAGAGCAACAGGTAGAGTCGCCTTTCAATTTATTTTGAAGCTCTTCCTCTACTAGGCTCGGTGCATTGTGCGAAGATTTGTTAGAGCAATCGAGAAGGGTGACGAAAAGAGGGGACGGTATTTTGCATACGTGTATGTGTGTGTGTGTGTGCGTTAAAGTCGCGTCTCTCGCGTACTTCAGCCATGTTGATTTATCGACGGCAATTTTTCGAGACTATTAATTATGCGCACTCGGCGAACAACGTTTAACGCTTTTAACAGCTGTGTCGAGTATGACAAGTGAGACTTAAACAAACGCACGTGTACAATTAGGCCTTCTCTTTGCCGTTGATTTGTTAGTTGATGCAGATCTCGTCGTTTCTGATATAGCAGTCATCCATGATCATCGGACGTTGAACTTAAATTATTTACGCATCATTTACTTTTGATGACACTAATTTTTAAAAAGAATATTTGTATTACGGGAAGCCTTACTGTCGCAATAACATCTTAACTTTCTGACAGGTTCAAAAAATCGGATACGTGTGTTAAAAACTACTATATTTAAAATATTAATTTTTCAGCAAATTTGATAATTTCAAGCTTCCGAATTATAAAATTTAAAACGTCAGATCTATTTGTGCCCTTCGGGAAAAGGAAGGGGGAGGAATTATTCTCATTATTTATTACACTATATTATATAAAATTAATTTAATATATATATATATAATAATAAATAATTATACAAATAAAACATATGCAGATATGCAATTGAAATGTAATATATTTTACATACAAATTAAATAATTAATTTATATTTAAAATATTAATAAATGTATATATAATATTAATTAAATAAATATTGATATAAATATAAATATTAATAAATATATACATAATATTAATTAAATTAATAAATAATAATACTGTATTAATTAAAATAATAATAATTATATTTAATATAATATATATTAATTACAATATTTTATACAATATATATTAAATACAATATATATTAAATACAATATTCTAGACATATAAATCTACTCTTAGGCCAATATATGCGTATTTAGAATAATTAATCTTCGAGCGAATTTGATAATTTTTTTAATCCTTATCCTCCTAAATTATAAAATTTAAGATAGCGGATCCACCTGTGCTCTTCGGGGATGGGGGAGGGGAGGATTGTCTAGTTATTCTTCTCTTATTATTCATGCTACACACGTGGTCAGCACACGAGCATCGATATCCAAAAGAAACTCCCTTAAAAAGATCCCCTCGAAAAATCAACCCTCTTTGGGGGGAGGGGACGAAGAAGGGAAGAAGTTGGGGGGGGAGGGTGAGGGGGGGGGCGAGATCGTAGGATCCGGCGCGAAAAATCAGCGCGGCCGAGCGAAGATCGCCGCGAGCGATTGTGGAGCGATCGCAGTTTTACACACCTAGTCGCTAAATAAGTGTGTGCGGGGCGCGCATTTAGCGCCCGGGGGCCCTTTTCACGATGCACGCTTATGCGCGAAAGATATCGGCAGCTGGCCCGGAATCGTGAGAGACTCGGGCAGATGGCCTGCCATGAAAGTCCTCCACGGCGCTCGCGTGTACGTGCACACGACCACTAAGGATTCCCCGCACGCCTTCCTAAGGAGGAAGGAACCACACCGAGGATGTTTCCCACGGACTCCCAGCAGCCTTCCTCTCATCTGCCGTATTACTCGGGGCCTCACGAATGCGCCCCGCATTCTGCCGGTACCCCTCTTTCCCTCCCCTCTTCCCCATACCTCCCCCTCCCTCCCTCCCTCCCTCGGCTCGTCCTATCCGCGTTCTAAGATCGGGGATAGTCGTCGATTTAGCCATCCCTTCAGAATGCATCGCGATTGTTGTCGATCGTAGAAACAACGTACTCTCGTCCAAGATTCATATGAGAGTAAAATAAGAACAATTATATTCACGTAAACAATATTAATTAAAAAAAAATATTAATCAATACATGCCATCAATAATTTATCAATTTTTTTAGGAGATTCATTCACGTATTTATCGTTATAAGTATAATTTATATTGCTTTGAGGGAAATAATTTATTGCATTTATCGGCATTATTGTAATTAGCTCGAGCGATTCGAAATATATGGCAACTTGTCAGAATTATATCGTTCCGTCCGTAATCACGATGCCTCGACGATCGATAAAAAAAAAAAAGAGAAAAAAAAAAAAGCGGGAATCCTTCGAGCGTAATTTATTATTGCGAATAACAGTTTATAAATAGGCCGCTAAATATGCGTAATACACGACTATACTTAAGATAATGTAAAAAATAATGTAGCGAAAGAAATCGCGCGCTCATTTGCGTTTTAAGCGACACGTGCGGATAGAAGGATCGACGCTCGTAGGGGAAAAGATTATTTCGAGTCATGATTCTTTCTCAACCAATCGAAACCTGTTGCGCCGATCTGCGCGCGTGTTAAGGAGAGCTGCACGCTCGCCGCGCGCTCACACGCGTCGCGCACACGCGCACACGCCTTTTGCCCGCGAGAGTGCCCGGGAATTAAGTGGGTGGCTGGGATTAGTTCTCGTTTACTTTGTCGTCCGTCCCTCTCTCCCCCGCGGTTCCCATCCTTCTCTCAACCCGACCGTCATTAACTATGCTCGCTCTCTCTCTCTCCCTCTCTCTCTCTCTCTCTCTCTCTCTCTCTCGCTCTCTCGCTCGTCTCTCGTTTCTCTATCCTTCTCTCGAGTGGGTGGGAGTAAAAAGTGGCGAACGATTAAGAGAAATGACACGGTCAAGACGTACGCCTGATTGCGGAAGAGACCGGCTTCGCCAGTGTCGTGTCGACTGAATGATGCACACGCACGCTCGTATCTAATCGGATTTACGCACACTGACGCGTTTCACGCGCGCAGCTGTACGTACAAACGATATCGTTGAATGCACGTTGGATAAAGCGAGCATTTCGAGGAGCAAGATATATCTAATATTATACGGCTTTAGAACGGGTTCATGCCAGCGCGATCTTCGATGACATGCCTACTGCAATATCCCGTATAATTATTGTGTTGATGTCGTAGCCGGCTTGCACAATCTGTCGTTTTATAAAACGTCTAGGCATTTTATAAAGCGTGAAATTATTGAAAATGAAATATTTTACGATCTGGCGAAGAATTTTAGTTTTTTTTTTTTTATAAATTATATTATATAATTATTTTATTTTATGCTCACAAATGACAACATTGTTGTCAAACGCAACGATTTGTGCATCGTTTTAGATTCTGGCTAGTTTACTTCAGTCGTTTTATGAATAATGCTTTTTCATCGATCTTACTTTATGTTACATTTGATAAAATAGTCGTAAAAAATATTTCTTTTATTATTTTTTCACGCTTATATTTTTTTCTTTTTTTTTCCTTTCAACATTACTTTCGGGAATTTTATTTATTGTTATTTTTATAAAATCTTAATTGTAATAAATACAACAAGTATTCATAAATACAATAAATAATAAATACACCAAGTGTTTATACAAGTTTTTTTTTTTCCATTTAGAAATGCACATAATTATCTAATTAATTTTCCATATATGGTTATTCTACAAAGACAGTTCATAAAGTAACTGAAATGAAGCCAGAATCTAAAACGACACATAAATTGTTTGACAACGTGAACCGGAAATCGTTTATTAAGAAGATTAAAATTTTTACTCTCTGATTATAAAAAATATTTTAATGTGCTCGCACTTTATACAAAATGTCTAGACGATTTTATAAAACGGATTATGCAATCCACGACATTGATAATAACAAACTGTTTTACATCAATAATCTCGACGATAGTTGCTGTTACTTTACCCTGCTGCATTCTAAGATTTTAATTTCGAACTTTTTAATTGATACAACCGGATTATTAATCAGCCTTGTCGAAGTACGCTATAATTAGCGCGGGCGGCAAGATAATATCTCTGCAATCGAGTACGCTACTCGTCTTGATAGCTACACGACGGATGCTGAGGATAGGCCGTGTAACTACCTGATCAGGTCTTAATTCACAGTGCTTTCTACAACGATGTGTGTGTGTGTGTGTGTGTGTATGCTTTTTCTTATCCTTTTCATCTAAAATTATCTTAGGATTGCGTGCTATGCCTGATCGGATCGAATAATATTGATTGCTCGGACGATGCGAATTAATTTCGAAAAAATGTCATCCATGCCTTTTCTAGCGTAGACTGAGTGTAATCAGGAATTTATGAAGCGAAACGGATTGTTTACTTCCTTATCGATATCGAGAGGAATGATATAATCAAGTTTTGTTTGCGCTATTTAAAAATTAGAGCTTCGAAATATTATGCAGAGTGCTCGAGATATACTTATTAGAATATGTAAATAGATCTTTCGCGCAAGTTTATGAAAGATCCATTATTTGTAAATATCTGTTTTACTTTTCCGATCGCAAGCTTTCGCGATTTATCGCATAATACGCGTTTGACGTCATTAAATTTCGTTGGTGTTATCAGTTTTATAACGATGTGGTAGTGAGAGCTTCCGCGATTAAGCTGTCAGTACGTGAGCAGGATAATAAGTATATTCAACGCTTACCTCTGGCAATCGTTGAACGGAAACGGACTCTTAAAAAGTATAATAACGTTCAATTTTTTTTTTTTAATCATGATACTCCATTAAAACTCGACAATCACGTGCCACTTATCGATGATTAACGTGCGGCCTGTAAATGTGCATAAATTTTTCTTACTATTATTTTCATTATTTCCTTTTAATGTAAGAAATTAATTTGATTTTTTCATAAAAATAGCCGACGAGAAATTCCTACAACGATCGCTTGTCACCGTAAACGGCGATGCGACATTATGGCGATTTATCGCGCCCAAGCTCTATTCTCTGCCGGGCGATATCGATCTAAATTTCTTATTAACATTCCAAAGCGGATAGGTCGATTAATCCCGTCGCATTTCGGCGAGACCTGACGGAATGCCCGAATCGCTCACGCGTGTGTCGCGAACAAAAAACAGCACTTATCCGTCCATCCATCGCGCGGGCAGTATTGAAAGGCCCGGGCCCCGAGAAAGCGCGGCAAAAGGGCGCGCACGTGAGTGCACGTGGCCGCCCGATCGTTCGTCGGCCTCGCACACGCGCGTACACGTTGTGTATGGGTGTTGAGGGCGCGCGCATCCCCCGTCCATTCCCGCTTCAAGGTGAGGGTGATACATGTACGTCAACCTCTCTCTCCCGCATGAGCGGGAAGACTGTGGGAATTCGGGACATGTGCGTGCCTACACACGCTGGGCTTGTGGTTCGCGCGAGCAAGGGGGAAATCCTTGCGATGTTTGGAAAGAGAGCTCGAACGCGGCAGGAGGAAGGAGACGGGGGGGGGGGAGGAAGGGTAGGAGAAGGAGGAAGACCGGACCTACGCTGTCCGCGGCCGCCATAAGGCAGCGAATCCATGGGAATATCGAGCATGTGCATCGTGTCGTGGGTTTCTCCCTCTCTCTCTCTCTCTCTCTCTCTCTCTACCTTTCCTTCTCCCGCTCTTCTTCAATCTCCGGCTGCCCCAACTTCTTTACACGCGTGACATTCCGTAATCCGGTCCGCGCGCGGCCACTTTTTCTTCAACACGTGGCCGCGTTAAGGGGACGACGTTACCAGAGCCCACCCTACCCCCAACAGCTCGCGCCGACCGCGTGTCCATCGTTTGTGAATACAAGGGCCATATCGCTTGCACCGGCATCTTTATTTAATTGGCTGAAATTGCGCACACGGTTGCTGCATCTTTAGAGATGCATCGAAAAAGAATCGCGTTGAATTTTTATTGATTATTAAGATCTTCGTGCTGGTATATATATATATATATATATATATATATAAATGTACTTATCTTACAAATTGTAGTGCATAATTGAATGGAAATTTAATTATTGATAAATTATATTTTCTCAAAAATTAGATTCCTCAATTTTTTATATTAACATCTTTTTTAAAATGCCGCATAAAATAAATTAATATTTATATACATATTAATATAAACTTGATGCGTGCAATTAAAAAGACATGAGAACCTCTGGCTTCGGATAACGAGAACGTGCAACTTTTAAAGTCGGTGCCAAAATAATTGGGGCGCTGATCACAATTCAAGATCAAGCGCTATGCAATACATGTATATGTATATGTACCCGATCACATGTACATATGAAGAAAAATTGTTTCAAATTTTTATTCGTTTTTAATTGTCAGAAGATAACAAATTACAGAACTGCTTTAATGCAACTAAAATGAAAAAATTCGGCTGAGTTAATATCGAGCTTGCATTCTATTACGTCATTATATTGTCTTATCGAGATGGAGGCGATTTTTTTTATATCCGATAGCTTATGTCATATTCTGTTTGATTATAATGTCAGACATTGATTCGCGTAATCAAACATATTCTCTTTTAATCGTAATGACAAGTAAAATCGCTCGAATCACTTATGGATCATTTTCGTGAATGCAAGGGTATAGTCGAACACATCGCAAAAGAAAAAAAGAAAATGCCTTTTTTATTGCCAGGATCGGTCGCAATTTTCGGTAATTACGTGTTATTCAATTGTTGCAAAAATAAGGTTAAATGGAGCATCGAAAATACGCATAAGTGCGCGTGTTAACGGGAGTTTCTCGCCGATTTGGCTCTCTTTTGCCATTTTGAATCATTCTTTACACGATACGCGAGCGAGGGGATTGTATCTCGAGAAATTACACGTTGCCAAAACGCACGATCGTCGTCAGGAAGCACCGGGTTCTTTACGAGAAGCCTCAATTTTCTCGTGGCCATTCTCTGTTTTCCTTCTACCCCGAGACGTGAAGACACGATTGTTGAGAAAGTAGTCGAAGAAAAAAAACTCGATTAAAAAAAAAAAAAAAGACAGGTTAAAATTCGGATTTTACTTTTTAGGTTAGGTTTCCGCAGGATATTTTTACATTATATGCAAAAAAAAGCAGAATCCGGAACAAGATAATTTATTATATAAATTATTAAATTAATGAAGCCCTTTCAGTCAAGATTTTTATTA
Source organism: Cataglyphis albicans (assembly GCA_038406275.1). Classification (NCBI taxonomy): domain Eukaryota; kingdom Metazoa; phylum Arthropoda; class Insecta; order Hymenoptera; family Formicidae; genus Cataglyphis; species Cataglyphis albicans. The sequence goes on from JBCAUJ010000045.1 coordinate 401,897, forward strand.
TAATTCATATTATTTTATTTCCTTAATTAAGGAAAAAATTTATAAATCTGATAATTATGTGTTTATCAAAGATTTATTTTTAATTTTTTAAAAATAAATTTGACGGTGAGTGTCTGTTCTTTTTAACAAAATTATTTTTAAAAAAATCAACGTAAAAGTTTCGACGATAATTTCGATGGAGAAACCCAAGAGATCTCTCTTTCGTGACCAGCGAAAATTAAAATCGTGGAAGTGCGGTTGTTAAGAATGGTACGTTTTTTTTTTTTTTTTTACGAGCTTCTGCTCGATACATGTGGTGGTTCGCTTGACGGTCGTCTCAAGATCGAGAGGGTTATCCGATGATCCATTCATCGTATCTCCGCCACGGATGCTGGCCGCGCGCGCGCGCGTTGTTCAGGATGACTTTTTTCGCCGGCGGCGAGGGTGAGAGAGAGAAGGATCCCTCTCCCGCCGCCTTCGCAAAAGTGGCTACTCGTCCGCACGCAGCACCTGACTTATAGCAGGCGTAATATTAGCATGGCTTACTTTCGGGATCAAGTGGCAGCTTCGTTCGCCCCCCGGGTGCTGCTAAGCGCGCGCAACGGGAGTCGCTCGGCCGGAAGTTCCGCTCTCTCGCCTGAGAGCATAAATCTTGATTACAAATTGCGACCATTACGGTACGCTGCTCGCCGCGCGCGGAAGCAAGCTCGCGAATTTTTCAGCCTCGGGCCGCGCGATTTCTTTTCACCTGCGTACGCCGACGACTTCGCGCGATCGCGCGTCATTTTTCAATGTTGGCTGCTTTCTCGTCAGCGCAACAAATGCCTCGGAGATCGGTGACAATCAAGACATTTGTTACAGCGATGGCTGTAAACAAAGATGGCTGAAGATAGAATTTCGGAGTCTCCGTACAGCGATGTCATTAAGGATGTTTTGGTATACAATAGTAGCAACTGTCAAAATTAAAAGAAATATATTGCTTATGTTTATACTGTTTGAAAAATTAAATAAATATATCTGAATTATAAAGAGAATTGAAATGTAACAAAATAATATGATTTTTAAAAGTCTTCGTAAAAGAAAATAATTGTAATTAAAATTTTTCCTAGTTTATGACAAAAAAACTCTTGATTTTTTCTCTTTTTTTTTTATTGTTTCCACAGTGCTTATAGATTTAATATTTAATAGATTGTGTGAACGCGGTTGCCCAAAGAAACATTCCATTATATATATTTTTATGATGAATGTTTTAAAATTTAATAATAATAAAAATTTTATAAACGAGTATAAACCTCAAATAATAAAATCAAAAATAAAATCAAATAATAAAAAAAAAGAAAGGGCCAATTGAAGCAGTAATTAATGCGTAGTAAAAAAAAATTGTATCTTAAATGGAATTTATAAACAAAAATTCATAATAAACCTTATCTTTTCGATTTAATTCGAATCCTTATCAATGATATATAGAAACAAATAATTAATTACAAAAATCAGTTGAAGAATTAAGTGATGATGAAATGCATTGCACAAATTATAAATTCAATTAATAGGCGTCTCGACGTTTCTCGCCATTAACAAAGAGCTCTGTTCTTATATGATGATAAATAAAATTGAAAACCGTCGAGTCGTTTATAAAATCCAGTAGTATAAGTCATATAGTATGTGATGCAGAAATAAGAAGATAAGAAAATATTAAATAAGTCGCAGCATAAAATTTAATAAAACAAAACGAAGCAGAATACCGATAATAAATGATCGTTCTAATATTTAGTCTCGTTGCTCTTGATGCTTTTGCTACGAACTTATGTTAAGAAACACGTATGTAAAACATGCTAAACATATCGTCTACATGAAATAGTGCCAAAATTACTTTGCGCACGAAAGCGGGTCACATAGCAATGCTCGTAAATTCGATCGAGAGTGCCCCTTCCTCCCGGTTTCTCCTTCCAATACCGCGGGGATGGCATCGATGAACGATGAGATCGATTTCCGCGAGTAATTATGTTCTTCGCTTAAGTAAGACGAACGTAGCTGCGGGGATCTTCGCCGGACGTGAGTTATTTGTTGCCAGGAGAGTATCGCCGTAAACGGCGCTTTGACATCGACGATAATTACATTGACATAATAAATCATCGTGTGTCGAGCAAAATCTTCGCGTCTCCCTGTGTCGTAGTATCTCATCAGATTCGTTGAATGCAGTGCTTAATTATCTGTCAAAGTCAGCAGTCGTCTTATTGAAGAATTTAATCATCGATTAAAGAGTTTGTAATTAATAATTGATTTTATAAATTTTGTTTGAGCGAAAAAATAGAGGTACGATTCTGGCTAATTTCTATCTGACTAATTAGCAAATATTTAGGTTAGGTTAGGTTAGGTTAGATTAGATTAG
>JBCAUJ010000045.1:410935-423849 GCA_038406275.1 Cataglyphis albicans
AATATATGACAATCCATATGAATGTAAAAATTTTATAAATTTTGCAGCGTAATTTTAGCAGCGAGAAATTCTGACTGCTTTGATAAAAACATTGATGTGTCAGAAATTAAAAGAGCTCTTTTTGAAATATATTTTCTTATAAAAGTTCAATTCTCCGAACTGTTTTTAATAAAAAATTTTATAAACACACGAATGCAAATGTACGCCACGGGGAAGAAATAGTAAGAATCTACCGGAAAAATTCGCGCGCGAGAGAAGCGTTCCGCGTGCCCGGGCGTACGTGACACGCGTGCGTACGCTCGCGCGGCGACGATCGCGTGTGCGCGTGTGCGCGCCGGCTCGCATTAATGCGGAGATCGGGGCCGTGGGAATGGAGCGAGTAGCGCGAGCGAGGCACGAGCGAGGCTCCCGCGACGAGGGGGAGGGAGGGGGGGAGAGGAGATACGGCGCCATTCACTGCCGCAAACGACAGGAAAGGCCGTCGACTATCGTATGCGGAAAGAGAGAGAGAGAAAGAGAGAGAGAGAGCCGCCGATTCCGCGTCGCGCGTCCACGTGCTTTTCCCTCGCGCCGAGAAATGTCAAACCGAGAAAGTAGCGGCGATTGTTCGCCGCCGAAAGCGCTGTCGAGGCGGCACACGCAACCGGATTTTATTACTTTCGCTACCGGTAGCAGCATGTTTCTTTTTTGCACGCTATGTAGTATCTTTTAATATGTTATATATATGTTGGATGAATTAATCTACACATAAAGGTTATGTTGTCATTTGTTTGTTTGTTTGAATATTTAAAAAATGTTGACATGTAAATATAAGAGAAAGATTATTATCACTGATATTAATGAAATTGGGTGTTTTAGGGATCAATTATTAACTGTTCATATATCTAACTCATTTTTAATTCTAATAAAAAATTGATTTTAGTTTTAATGTTCACATAGCTGAAAGAGATTGTAGAAGCAAATTTTTTTCATGAGTTCCAAGAAAAGCGAAGCGTATATTTATTTTGCCTATATTTCTTCACGCGCCAATTATTTGCTAGAAAGTAGATAGAAGAACGTATGGAGCGGGTCGTTCTCTTACGCGGAGTTGAAAATATAATTCTTTGAATTACATTTGCATTAATTGAATAACTAAATTAACGTATTAATATTTAATAAATCGTTTAAATCGCGCTATCTTTTATTCAAACAAGTGTGATAAAAATTAATTGATAATTGATTTCTCTCGCATGTATGTCAAGTATTTTTATGTCACACATAAATTATGTTTTATTAAAGATATCTTATAGATTTCTTGACATCTTAAAAATACCTTAGTTTTTTTTTTGTATTAACATAAACTTGATTTACTTCTTCAAATTTTTATAAATAATTAGGATTACACACACACACACACACAAAATAAAATAATGTCATATGAATCAACATTACATCGTGAGATTCTTGCATGAAAAAAATGTACGAATAACTCGAATACCTTCGATATCTCAAACGAATACAAGTCCGAAATTCCCACCATGTGGACATTACGTGTAACGACGAAATGAATTTTGTATGAGGAAAAATTCCTACGCAGACACTTTAATCACCTCAATTACAAAAAAAAAAGTTATCTTACGGTTGCGACATTACTTGTTTTGACCAATTTACGCGATCCGAATAGCCGTGAAGCGACAAATGAGGTAAAGGAACCATGGAGGTGAGAGACACTGTAAGAGGATAATGAATTAATTTATTTAATCGACTCGATTGCGATATACCACTGGCGAAAATAACTCGTGTAATTGATACATTTCGGACGAATTTTTTATCTTTTTTTTTTTTATATTGTATTTTATCGCACTTAACCTTTTTGAAACTAGAAAAGTGCATAGAGAAAATTTCTGCTCCTACAACGCAGGTGCAAACGTGCATCTAACGCAGGGTTGTTGGAAGGATTGCCTACCCTATAGGCTGAATACTTACTTACCCCGAAATATCAAAGGAGACTTGCAGCCAATTTTTTTTTATTATTATTATTTTTATAAATTATCTATTTTTTGTCCGCTATTTCGTTTCGGTTAATTTATTTGCTTCGAGAAATAGAAAAGAATTATTTATATGAAATTAATTATTTTAAATAAAAATAAAAATAAATCGTATGTTAATTATTTTAATATTTTTTTGTGATTTTTAATTTAAATGATAAAATAGATGAGTTTTACTATTTAGTTTGTTGATGTAATTAATGTATTTTTAAAATACACAATGCTATAAAAGTAAGTCAAACGTATAAAATCTATATATATATATATATATATATATTTTTTTTTTTTTTTATTCCAGTTAATAAAATACTGTGCCAGGTGATGTTGGCCTCTCACAGTTGAGTATCTATTAAGTAAACAACTTTGAATTAGCTCTATTGAACACACATATCATAAATTTATTCACCCTTTCGATTATTCTATTATACTTCGATATACGATTATTGATCATCGTGATATCTTTTATTATTCTTCAGTCTGGAAGTTGGGGTTACCCTTGCGTTCGCCGTGGAAAATCATGCGAATTCGCACGCACCCCATCTCATCTACTCGTGTAGTGGACATGTGTCTGTCACATATGGACAACACGTGCGCATAACGTCGATCCGTGCAGCATTTTCAGTTAAACGAACTATTGTCAACTTGCCCTTTCGCTCGTTTTTTTTTTAAACTTAAAAAACAATTGATATATTTATAAATAATATATGAAGAAACGCAATTAGCCAACTATTTTATTGATATAAAATATTGAAGGGAACATTATATATGTGTATCATTAATAATTCTATTTAATAGAAAGATTAAATTAAAAAATTTTAAGAAATACAAATAAATACAGATAAATTTGATATTCTTTAATCTTTAATTTCTCATGTTGAGGAAGTTTTCTCGCGTTTTGTCTTATATCTCATGGCTTCTTATGGACGAAATAATTTTGTTTCTTTGAAGTTATATTAAACGACTGGTCAAATTTTTTGTATCTATCTTTGAAATTTTTAAGGAATTTTTTATATTGCTGAATATAATCGTTTTTTGGAATCGATCTTAGATTTGAAAAGATTTTAATAAATTTATTTTTTGTTCATTATTCAATTTGTATGATACACACGAAATAATGATTTCGGAGAATGTAAATTTAAACCTAAAGAGGCCTTTCTCATGTATCCCTTTAGTTAATTTACACGATTTCTTTATATGTGAATGGATATATTTAAAAAAAGAAAAAGTTTTTCATATTTATATGATATTCTTCAAATTATTCACTTACAACTAAGGTGAAGGAAACAAATTAATTGGCACAAGGTAGTATATATTTGTTTATCAATAACATTTATTTTAAACAAACATATTGGAAGACGAAAACTGTCAGCTTGCTGACATTAAAGCCGATATCACAATCTTAAAATAACACTACAAATTCGTATATATATTTTAAGTATATCCTACAAGTACAAATATCACAAACGCGACTAATGTGTCGCAATATAAAAAAAAAAAGAAAAAAATATATATGTATCGCGTTTCTCTTTTGACATACCGTTTATCAATTTTCATTATATCTGCGAGGAATGCTTATCTCGGTCAGTCAATTGTCAATGTGTGTGACATAAAATTAAAATCTACATAACATAATCTAGTGATCACAGTTTTGAATTGTCTTATTTAAGCTCTTCGTCCCGCACCTCGGTTGGTGACAGCAGTCACCTCGGCCTTGGAAGCACGATCGGTGCTTTCGCCGAAGAAACTTCAGCGCATCTCGAGTCAATCAGCTCTCGGACGATTCGCCCTTTGAGGTAGACGCGGTTGTTCTCGATGACAGCGTTTTACGCCACCTGCACCTCTGGGAGCTGATGCTGCGAGAATGCACGCTCCTTGTAGCACAGGTCTCTGTCCGCCATGCTGAGTGTCGTCCAGTAGAAGTCGCCGGCGTGGGTGTGGGCGAAATGCACCGGCACGTAGCACTGACCAGGCACAACCGGCACGACGGTCATCTGTCCGTCCAGGCAGACAGTGATGGCGGCACCCTCTTCGGCGTCTTGCAGCTCCTGCAGGAGTCTGCGCTCCAACGCCTCGTTGGCGTTGTTTTGATTGTCGACCTCTTCGGTGAAGATTTCAATCTGTGGCACAGCCTGTTGACGCTTCTTGCTTTTGATGTATTTGCTGGAGCGTCTCTTCAGCATTTGCAGCAACGGCTTTAATGGCTTCAACATGCGTCTGCTCTTGCTGGCGCTCACGACCTTGTCTTGTGACATGTTCAGGTTGTAAAGATTGTCGTTGAGCTCGTTCTGGAACACGTCGCTGATCTCAAAGTCGAACAACACGTGTTCATTTACGGTAGTGGCGGCCATCTTTCCTCTCTGCTTCTTTCTCTCTCTCTCTCTCTTCCTCTTTATCTCTGAGCTTCTCTCCCTTGAACCACGTACACTGAACCGGTTTTTTTTTTTTTCTGACGAACTGTCGGAACTCGGAACACGTGGCACGAACTGTCGTTCGATAGGAACTTGGCGGGAGAAACGTGGAAGCGGAGAACGTGATACTTGGTGAGTGTGCTTTTGGGCAAGTTGCTTTGGAGCAAAACGCTAGTGAGCGAATGGTGCCTTAGTACGAGCAACCCCGTCCTTATATAGCCCCGCCGAGACTGCACGGGGTTACAGAGTGGGGAAGGCAGGTGCACTCTGGCTGTGGGAACTCGGAGAATTCGGAGCTTCCCACGTCGGGGTCCACGCCGACCATCTGCCGGTCTTCTCCCTCCCTCTCCGCCTTCACCTCTCGTCCATCACCTATCTCGGTCCCTGTAGCACCCTGCTTGCTGGGGCCCCTCCGTTTTGTATATGCACGTGCGCACACACCCCCATGGTCACCCCCGCTCGAGATCTCATATATGTAGTGGATCTTCTCTCGTTTCGGCGGCGAATCTGGTTTCTTAGAGACCTTTCTAGAGGGATCTGTTTCTCTAGGACCCAATCGGGTTTTCTAGAGACTACGAAAAGGGGATGGTGTTGCTTTTTCAAGAATGGATCGAATCTGTTGCGACACGTTCGCGCGCGTCACGCGAGTTAGCGTGAGGTGAGACGGATTTTGTCGTCAGCTTTGCACCGAATACAAAGTATTTAACTTGTTGCGTTTCGCATCCGGGGTGACAAGTTGGCTGGTTAGACACGACATTGGTAATAATAGAAATAATGATATGAACGAAGAAAGCCCACAATGCTTAATTACACCCAGTTGATCGTTGGATTCACGAAACGTTTATTACATCAACTTGTGTAACATACGATCGATGGTATATTCAATTTTGACACGCGAACTAGCGTGACGTAAGGTGCTATCGGGTAGAAATCGTACATCCTACGTGGATGTGTCTTTGTTGGGGGCAAGAAAGGACAATAAAGTAGTTTCCTACGGATTTTTATATCTTGTATCTAAAATTAAAATTATTGCGAATATTTTAATTATTACATTCTTAGCATTATCTTGTTTTCAAATATTTTTAAATGGAAAGAAAAAGCGTTATTGTAATTATAAAATGTTATACAAAAATTCAATTAATATTTCTATTTAAATTTTATTATAATTATTTTTTATCGATTGATGAATAATTTATATAATTAAAATATTTAATGAGATTTTGCGTATTATTTGTTGAATGCTCTCCACGGAAAAATAATCTCGAATGCGATCGTTGTTGAGAAATTTTAAGCCAAAGGGTTAACGTATAGCCGGTAAGTTATAGTAATTAACGCGCAGTAATAACGTATCCAGGCTTCTTTCATTACCCCACTGTGCTCGAGAGATTTAGAGCCGGGAAGCATCTAGACGCCCCGTGATAGGTGCAGGTAACCCCCGCTATTAAATACACCTCCGACGGGATTTTTTTATTATCTTGGAACTCGGTCCCCTTGTCTTCATGACACGATCACGATGCTTCCATTAGCTGTAGCGTAATAAAAAAAAAAGCCTGAAAGTTTTTTTGAAGGAATGTACTTTTTTTTTCTCTTCTCTCACACGTACCCCACGAATTGCCGAGTTTTTTCTTTGGGGTGATATTTTTTGACAACCTGTTTCGTGGCACAAACGTCAGATGAATGGATACGTGTTAGCACTTGATATATATAGATCAATCCATTTAATGAATGTGTACAATTAAAGTAATGTAAAATTAAAGTATATTTTTACAGAATTTTGTATTTTTGAAACAAGAGCTTTTTCGGAGCAATAAATTTTGAGGTAAAAAAAAGAAAAAAATAAAATTGTATAATTATTAATATATACTTTAATCATTTTTTTTTTGATATTTATTTATTATTTAAAAAATGTTATTTTGTTAGATTTTTCTCAAAAATTTAGAAAATTAATACGCATTATTTGCTTAATTTGCACGTAAAATCACCGGGGGTTTATGGGCGCTCGATTGACGCACCTGAATGCTAATGGAAACCTATTGAGGGTGAAAACGGGTCTCGTGTAGGATCGTGTCGAGATGAGGGTAGGCACCGTATGGTTATATCCCGCAGGCAAACTTTGCCTGCCCCCTCGAAAGACAGGTACACTCAGATTATTTGTTTTCACTTGCGCTTCGGAAATACAGCTTGGGGCAGGTGAAACGAGTCTGGTACTTGGCAGACTCGACTTACCTGCGTCGAGGAAGGATTCATAATTTGCAAGGGTGATTTCATTTACTCTCGGTTTAATATTGTTTTTAGGTCCGGGATTGCTCTTTGAAAGTTATTCTTGAAATTTTTTTTTTTTTTTTTTGCAAATTTAATTTATACAGAGATAAATATTGTCCATATATTGCGATTTTTTATTATATTATTTCGATAATCTGATTGACTTTCTTATTTAATTTATGCGCGTGTTAAGATATTCATGTAAATTAAAATTAATATAAATATAAAAATCCCGTACATTTGTATTTTATATATAAAATGTGTATCATTTTGATCATATATAATTTACAATTTAAATTTAATCTTTTTTTCTTATTTAATATATATTTGAAAGTTTATCAAATATCTCTCATCACTATTAATTTCATAGTCGATTTCATCTTTGTTTTTAACTTTGAATTTCGATGAGCCTCATTTTACATACGGTGAAAAAAATTATTATACTTTTCATACAAATGTAAAGTATAAAAATGTCATGTCATTAGGCATATCAATCGACTGGTTTTATCCACGTGGTAGTCGACTCACCAGAGCGTATTGCTTTTTATCGAATACCACAAGCATGACTAATTCGTAGAGGAATACAAGTGACAGTTTGGTATTAATTCCCTTTACATAATATCAACGTAAACTGATCAGCAGAAATAATTTTGCAAAAAAATTCTAGTATACATCAATCGACTTTAGCGAAGTTAATTGAAGCAGCTAACTCGAATGTGTGTCTAGCTTTGTAGAGCGCGATCTCGCGTCCCTTATTACCGCGCGCAGGCAGCAGGCGAGTCTCTAAATGAAAATTGAGGAAACGGATAATTTCGCGCGTTTCCTGTTAGCCGCGGATTCAAACCGGTTTTGCGAGCACGGATTCGCGGACGTTCCGAGCACGGATCGCTCGCCGCTTCGCTTCGCGCTCTTTCTCTCCGGCGCCTTTAACGGCCGATGGATGAAGAATCCATCCTCGCTTCGGAGGGACCATCACGCCAGATATCGGATAGACCTTACAACCGGTTCTTAACGCGACCGTCAAATTTTAATTAATTCGAGACCGTTCGCGCGGTGTCCTGATTTAAAGCCCGCGCTCTCTCATCCTCCCCCCCCCCCCTCCCCCACCCCGCCGTCCCTTGTATTCGCGCGAGCGCGCCCATCATCCCGGAGGCGTCTCACGTGGAATTAATAATTCATGATCGTTTTGCTCGTTCACATCCTAGCGATTCGAGAACGGTCCATCAAGATTTTGAGAGCCGCTCTTATACGTTCTGAGACGAAAATTTCTACCACGTATATTTTATAGTATCGATAATCACATGCATTGCCCAACGAAACGAAGAGTTGCGGCGCGTGTGACATGACAAATTTCGAAGACGCGTTTGTGCTCCTTGAGCAGAATGAATCGGCCTGGTTCGTTAACCAACAAACGACTTGGCATAAATTACACGTCGTCGATCCTCGATTTTATAGCTCGGAAAGTTACTACTAGTGCCGATAGATATTAGCGATAACGCTTCCGTGTTAAAAAGAAAAAAAAAAATAATGTAGAGTTCACAAAGTTTGATGAATTTCATTATTAGAAATTGATGAGAATTATTGGAATTAACATAATTCTCATCAAAAAAATTGGTGTTTTTTTTTTTTTTTTTAAACAAGGAGATGAAAAACAGAGCTAACATAAGCAACGGCCATAGATTTTATTTTACTGAAACATTAATGTTATGATTAAGAATGTAATTAAAATTTGCTTACATCGAAGTATTGTAGGGTGTCTTCAATTTAATTGTCAAAACTTGGGGAGCGTATAGGGGATTGATGAAAAGACAGAAAGTCCTTTCGAGATTTACTCGTTTTCGAAGAAAATCTCAAAAAGGGAAATAAAAAGTTTTTACCAAAAACCTTAAGACAACACTAAAATTATTAATCACGAAATAAAAGTTGTAAGAATTAAGAAAAGGGAGTGAGTTAAAATCTTGCTGAGGTAAAATTAGATTAAAGACAAAATTTCGCGCATTTGTCGCATATTTATTTGCAATCTTTCAATCTTATCTCATGAGTATTTCAATTCACTCTCTTTTCTTAATTCCTAGCTTTACAATTTTTATTTTATGATATTTTTTTGCTAAGCCTAATAATTTTAAGTGTTGTTTTAAATTTTCTGGTAATTTTTTTTTTCTTTTTTTTTTTCAAAGAACTTTTTCTCTCGTTTATCTCCTTCCCAAGTTTTAACGTTCGAATTGGGGACACCCTATGGATAAAATTGCAGAAAATTCGAGCGAAAAGTGCGTTTAAGCTGTTATCGCGCTGGCAAATTGCGTGACGATGAATACCTCGCAGAAACTGCGCGTCGTATCCCTATATTTATTCCGCGAACCAAGGTATTAGATTATGCAAATCGCCGAGTACCGGACGAGTGTCGCGGCTTCCATCAGATAAAACGTTATATTCCGGAGGTGGAGCGCGCGATCCCCTTCACGTTCGACCGTGGCAAACGTTAGAGGTGAGCGATATGACACGATCTTGATTAAAATACTACCTCTGGCATTCCGCCACGCCGATGGTATCGCTTTATCGCGTCATTAAACGACGAGAAAAAGGATCCGCGAACGTCTGAATAATCAGGCTAAACGCGCGCTGTACGGAACGTATCTAAGAATGACTCGATAACACGCTTTTCTTTTTCTTTATTTATTTCGCATCTATGGATATGAAGATTCTTTTTCGATGGCCAATAGTATTTTGGGTACCTTGGATCGCGGTATGCAAATTGTAAAAAATATTTTGCTCGCTTATAGTATCTATTACTATTCGCTCGTAATGATAAACAACAGACAAAAAGTCTGTAGACTTTTGTTCAAGGACTTATCAACAAGGTCGCTTATATAATGTCGTTTTATCAAATGGTCGATTCAGTTTAGTTGTGGAAGGCCAACAGTGAAGAGGTCTGTCTTACGATAAAAGAATATTTAGTTTTACTGAGGACATGACACGTAAGTGCGAATTGTAAACACCGTCCATAAATAAATGGACGAGAATGCGTTCAATTTTGTCCTTCTGTTTAGTTTTATTTGAACCTGTAATATATATATATATATATTATTTTTATATTATTTTTATTGTATTTTTACTTTATTTTTTTATTTTTATTTTATTTTTATTTTATTTTCATTTTATTTTTATTTTTATTTTTATTTTTAAAAAATATTAATAATTATTATATAATTATTATTATTTATTTTTATTGTAGTATACAAATCTCTGCGGTATTTTAAGAGGAAATCTGTAAAAGAATAGTATCGTGTAAAATTTTGCCTTTTTTTTTTCACTCGGAGTAATTATATTCTACGTAATTACATAAAATAATGTTTCGGAAAAAGAAGCCGTTCGCGACTTAGAGGATCATGATTATGAACAAGCGAGCAACAGAGGAAGGACGTCGGGCGTTAAAAAGATTCTGTGGCAGTTATTACAGACCGCGACTTTTTACATGGAATTTTCATTAGCATATAATTAATACGTGAGCAATGACCGCGGCGTTCTTTGCCCGCATATGAAACTTGTATACGCACGTTCGACGATGCTTCGAGAGAGAGAGAGAGAGAGAGAAGGATACCCTGGGTGAGATGGTGAAGGGAAAAGAGAAGGCGGCGTGCAGGCTTAACTAAAACAGTAGTGGTGACCCCCGGGGCTGAGCAGGCCCAAACAAGAAGTCCCTTCTGACGTCATCGGCAGGTGCAAGCGGAAAGTGGTGGCATCCTCGTCTCCGCCGCTCTTCTCTCCTTCTCTCTCGCACCCCTTCTCCTCTCCTTCCGTCTTCCACCGCTTCTTTTTCTGCTTCCTCCTCGCGCACTCCGCGTGTAATCGTGCCGATTTCGTGATCGAGATAATTCGACCTGCACTCGGCGTTCACCGTGAATCCGGTTGGTTTCGTTGAAAATTTTTGATGTACGTACGCGTTACTCGAGCGCGCTCGCTCCTCTCGTCGAGCTTTAATTAATGATTTCCTTTGTGGTTCATTGAGTCGATTGCGGATAAATTGGCGAGGTGATTGCAGGGGCGAAACAAGGGATACGCGCTATCGCAGATATTCATATTTCATAATTCGAAAGGCTGTACGCAGGACAATCTGATAACACAGCATGTTTTTCATGGATCTTACATAGGTATACGAAATTTTAAACTTTTGTAGAAATCACACTATTATATTTAATATCAATTTATAATTTAATATCAATTTTAATTCAGCGCTAAATAAAAAAAAATTAAAAATTTTTTAATTATTAATATATATAATTTTTTAATCTTTTTATATATTTTTTAAAATAATTTAATATAAACTCTAATTAATTTAACTCTAATTTAAATTAATTAGAGTTTATATTAAATTATTTTAAAAAATATATAAAAAGGTTAAAAAATTATATATATTAATAATTTTTAAAAAAATTTTTAATTAAACCTCAGGATAACTAATACATTAAATATGTATGTAAACTATAAAATTTTATTATAAGTAATTATTATATTATAATATTATTATAAATTATATATAAAAAGAGAAAGAAAAATTTAAATTTCACTTTGAGTGTTATGGAAAATAATAAAAAGAAAATGGGAAACGCCTTGTCATTGAGTTTTAAAGAGACTACCCGAAAACTCGATTCTAATCTACCCCTCTCGTACCTTTAATCGAAAACTGATACGATTCCACTCATGGAACACTCCACTGACAGTAATAAAATATCCTACCGGGGGAACATTCCACGGATTTCATATGCCCGATAGCATCGTTTGTAAGTGGAACGACGAAATCCGAATGAGCTGCTGTGCGCCGCTGCCACAAGGTAGCCGCGTCTCTCATTTTATCTCTCGAGGCGAAGGTGAACCTCATCCGCGGTTGGTACAGACGCAGCGAGTTATCTCGGTCTTAAAATCGGTGCCATTACGCATGAGCGCGCGCGAGAAAAGAAAACGCGCGCGCGTAATCTTGTGGTCGATTTGCTCGAATTATGCGATGTTATGTACAGCGATAATCACGCGCGTAGTTTTTTTTTTTTTTTTTTTAATTTAATTTATTAAACTCCGTATTTCATTTTAAAATGTTAAGATTTTTTTTTTTGGGGGGGGGGGTTTGAGATATGCGATTTTCATAATAACATAAATAATTATATTTAGTGATAAAGATACGGTGTGATTGTGGCCTCACGATTTCATTAAACAAATCCTTAAATTTTTAATTAAAAAATCCTTTCTCTATTTTCTCTCTCTGATTGTCAGCTGATTAGTTTTACTTATTGTTTTCTAGGAAAAAATTGATATTAAAAAAAAAAGAAAAGACGACGAACGAAGGTACGTCGAGAAAGAGAGAGTGATATTAAAAAAAAAAAAAAAATTTGTTTGTACCTGGCGGGGGGGGGGGGTGAAAAATAATTCGACTATTCGTTTTTTGTTTCTCACTTTTGCGGGGTGGTTGGTAATCGCTTTCGGCAGGTAGATGCTTAGATAGATTTTCTTGATTGGAATTTTATTTTTTATCTCGTATATGGATCTGGATTAAGTGCAAGAAGTTTGAAAAAAAATTCGCGCATTTTCTCTGTCTTTAGAATTAATCCGTACAAAGAGTCGATCATTCCATGGATTATATCTTCGCGCACGCGAAAAATGCTTAGAATGCGCAGGAATTTTATTATTAAAGTTTTTATTATTTTATTATTGAATATTATTATTGAATTACAGTATCTATTTAAATATATGTATTTTCTTAATTCTTAAGTAAGATAATTTTAATCTTGCAATTTTATTAATGCGTTGAGTGTATGATTCAAAATTGAATTTTGCATTTCACAAATTTAAAGATAAAAATAATACAAATTACACAATTTTATTTTAGAAAGTCTGTAACTGATTATAAATTAATTAAAGTTTTATAAATTTTTTTTTTTTTTTTTTTTTAACTGATCGCGTTCGTTATATTCAATGAATAAACTGTTCTAAGATACTTTTTCACGGCCAATGAGATGAATTTATAATAGGATTACACACCTCTATGATTTTTCGATGCTTATTAAATATTTTTTAAGGACTACGTGGATCGATACAAATTTCAGTTATTAGGGCGGCACCGTGTATAATCGCACCGAATTATATCTCGAATTACCGGGACACTCCCAGCGGTTTCTAACGAGCTTTTTTTACAGCTCGTCAATATATAATTCATAAAGCTCGGCGTGTC
>JBCAUJ010000045.1:428211-438455 GCA_038406275.1 Cataglyphis albicans
TCGGGGTGAGGGAGAAAAAAAAATCGAGCGCGGGGGAGGGTGGTTTTGAAAGAGGAGGAGAAAGGGATGGGGGAGGGGGGTCGGCATTGAAGATCGCAGGACCGTGAATCTGCCTCCGGGGCACGGATCCATTCTTAAAGGATTATCATTATAAATTATACATTTCCCTTCTTCCCTTTCTGTCACCTTCTTCTACGCTACCGTTGGTCGGATGACCGGTAGCGACTTAAGGATTTCTATTGCAGGATTAGCGTGGACCGTGTCATCGTGGTATCCTGTCTATTCGATTCGTTCTCCGGCAGCGGAGGTGCTCGCGAATCTCCTCGCGTTTTACGATTCTTTTTTTTTTTTCTTTTTCTTTTTTTTTTTTTTTCGTAACTGCGCGCATATTCAGTTCAATTCGAATGCGTTTTATTTCTCGAAAGTAGATACGCGAGCTCATAAATCCATTGGATCCGCAAAGCGTAGAAAATTGCAACAGACAGCATCCCTCGAGGCAAATGCGTACGAGAAAGAAAGCGTACACATGACAACCAGAATGTTTTGGCGCGAGGAGAAAATTACTCAGCAAATATGTGCTTATTAATATTTTATTCATATATCCAGATATTACATGAATAAATATAACAAAATCTTTAATATTAAAATTAATAATATTGTTGTTAAGTAGGTTATTTTTTGAAAGAAGTGCTTACCAAGTTCAATTTCATAAATATATGGATTTTTTGCATCTCGTTTCATTTTATATTTACAGTTATTTTTGCTTGAAACATAAAACAATTTTAATTTATTAAAATCCTATTTTCATATATGTTATATTAAAACAATTTCGCGAAAAAGAAAGATAATTTGAACAAAAAGAAAAATATATATATATTTTTTGCACATTAAATTTCGCTTTAAATGATTATGACAGTCATCAAAAAATCTATAAAAGAAAGTTTATATTAAGAAGGGGGGAGTGGGGGTTCTTCCTTTTAAGGCGTTCAGTGGAAATTGGCTATAAGGCTGCAACTTATTTTAATTTCGAAGATTTTCTTTACAATTTTAGCTTGGGTGGAGAAATTTCGCTCATAATGCAATACGGCATTTAATTTCATCTCGATGTATTGCGATTTTGCGTCTATTGTGGGTCGGGCCCACAAAACGCCCGATGCTGATTCATTGGCCGGCACGATAATGTTCTCGAGGAGTCGCCGCGCCGTCTGGACTCGCCCCGAATCGTCAATGTACGATAACAATTATTGGAAAACGTTCGTTTCAACATCAGAGGCGACAATGACTTCTCGCGACGACCCGGATGGCGTCTCCTTCGTCTTTGTGCGTTCACGGTCTCTTTTACGTACATGCGGAGGAGCAGTTTGATGGGTCTCTTTGGTACGCGGCTCCGATCCTTTTCTCGAGCGCGAAGGGTCCTGTGGGCGGAGCGGTTGGCCGAGAAAGAACCTCATTCGGGTCCGGCACCAAGGATTCTCTAGGATCCTGACCAGCGGGATAAGGAACGAGATTTCAAAGAGGCTGAAATTGAACACGTGCAAGGGTGAGTCAGATCAAGCGAAGGAGGAAGCGGGAAGAGCTGAGGGAAGAGAAAGAGGGAAGAGGCCGGCCCCTGGACTACGTGGACCCTTAGAAGATTTCTGCGTTAGATAACGTTGTTCTCGCTTCAGGGCTGCAGCATCTCTCTCTTTCTCGTGTCTCTATTGTGTCTGTCGTAATTATTTGAGGAAATACCGATGTGCAAAGGATAATTACTTTTAAGTCCTAAATTCGAGGCCTTTTAAATGCCTATATTTGCGATAAAGCTTTTTAATATTTTTGACATAAAAATGTACAAATGGCTCGGAAAGATATTTTATGAGAATATTTTTAAGAATGTTTTTAAATAACATTTTTGTGACGTAAATATTCAAGTAACAATTTTTTACTTGATTTATATTTTTTTATATGAACATTTTATCGGACAGAAAATGTTGAAAGTCAATACTAAATTCAGGGTTTGAAAAAGGAAAAAACATTAATATTTATAAATGAAGAAAGCACAACAATCACACAATAAGATTTAAGAAAACGATCATACATGTGTCAGTTTTTATTTATTTTTTTTTTTTTACTATCATATGGCTCATTATATCCTATAAAAAAAAGAAAGTTAAAATTTTTTTTCGAACAAAATTGAAAATTTTTTGGACTCTCGAAAAAAGATGACACAACAGTTTTCCGCTCGGAAAAATCTCTAATTTTACAAATGAAATTCTTGAAACCTTTTCTCAGCGGCCAAATGCGGCCCTGCGTGCCTTGAGCTCATCATCTATCTCGTCTGTCCTCCGGAGTCGAGACTCCTAGATATCCCTCCGTGCTAACCTATGCCTAGAGAAAAGCCACATTTTTTTTTTTTTTCCCGTTCGTGTCCGGCATATCCATTAGAACACGTGCATCCACTGCCATAACAAGTGCCTCGTCGACGCTATAAACCCCCGAGAGGCACAAAAAACCGTGGTCCATCCATCCATCCAGAGAGAGAGAGCCCTCTTCCTCTCCTTTCCTTTCTCCTCCTTCCCCTTACTCTCCCCTGGCCTTCTTCCTTGTAACATCCGAAATAGCCTAATGACTATTATAATCTCCCCGTACGTCGGTGGCATGATTTCTTTTATTCTTCGCGCAGGAACTTCCAACGCGGGGAAAGAAATCTTCCGTGTCATTACGTTGGCGTGATGAACAACAGCTCGAAGGGGGGGAAAATCCCTTCCGTGTTATTATAAGGTGATTTCGTGGCGTGCGTGGAAATTGGTATCTCCTCTCGCGTGAGACTTTTTTTTTTTTTTTTTTTGTACGCAATCTTCATGTGTCTGAAAGGAAAACTGGATTTTCCGTGGAACGTTTTTCTTTCCCACCGCGTTGTATAACTGGATACACACATGATGTTTTTATTGACCGTTGAAACAATAACGCACTTAGGAATGATAGCAAGAACAACGATCAGCCACCTTTTTGTGTGAAATAAATTTTTTATTTAGAAATCTAATTAATTTAGGCTTGAATTATCAGCCTTAAAAGAAGATTTCAAATTTATATGAGACCATATTTTAAATTGCTTTATGCCCGAAAAATACAAGAGTGAACGATATAGTTAAATTAATTCGTGCTCGAAAAAATCCGCTTCCGTTTCGATGATTCCCGAGAAGGGCCTTTTAGTTCGATCAATGTTTTGAACATCGTTGAATCGTATTTTCGTGATTTTTTTTGTCAGTCATCAAGGAACGGGTGCTGCTCCTTTTCGCGGTGATTTCCGCTCGAAAGGAAACGCCATAAGACCTTCGTCGCGTTTATCCGTCGCGAACCTTATTTCTTATTTCGTGTCGCTTTTCTTTACTCGCGGCAAGCTCTACCAAATCGCGTTACGCGACGCTTGATGCAACATTATCGTCCTGAAATCGTGTTATTAAATCACTTTTAAAAGATTTAATTACAGTCCTACCTTTTTCGGACTCGGGATAACGAACGAGGCGTCGTCCGGTTCTCACGTCAGCTGACAACAAGAACGAATCCGAGCAATTACCTCACCATACACGGTCTCGTTTCTCGGGTGATCATCGTAAACTGGTTGATCCTTTCCAGAACCAAAATTGTTCCGTCAAACTCGTCGTCGCCATCGCAATTAACAGGGAATATTATTTTAGCCTATATTGTGTGTTATCGTCGCAAAGTTTCGCAGAATTTTTTCGGATATTTCGGAATTTTCTATTTGGCTTTTCTATTGTAGAAGGTATTATTTAATTTTTTGTATATAATTTATATTTATATTTATATTACATAAATATTTAATTTAAAAAATTAAAAAATTTAATTAAAAATTTAAATACAATTTAAAAAATTCTAGAACGAAATAAATAAAGAGATAGAAAAATTTTAATTGCTCAAATATTTTGAAGTTTAAAAATTAAAGTTTATAATTGAAAACTATATAAAATTTGTGGCCGTTGAGGAAACAATTAATCTATCTTAATTATGAAGAAGCGAATTTTTGATATAAAATTTGCTCATTATTTTAGCCTATATTGCGTGTTATCGTCACAAAGTTTCGCAGAATTTTTTCGAATAATTTTCTATTTGGCCTTTCTATTGTAGAAAGTATTATTTAATTTTTTGTATAATTTATATTTATATTATTATTATATATTATATTATATTACATTGTTATATATTATATTATTATTATATATAGTAATTTATATTTATATTTATATTTATATTACATAAATATTTAAGATCGCAATTTAAAAAATTCTAGAACGAAATAAATAAAGAGATGGAAAAATTTTAATTGCTCAAATATTTTGAAGTTTAAAAATTAAAGTTTATAATTGAAAACTATAAAATTTGTGGCCGTTGAGGAAACAATTAATCCATCTTAATTACGAAGAAGCGAATTTCTGATATAAAGTTTGCTCACAGAATTCGTCGTGATTTCTTGCGTCAGTATTGCGTCATTTTTAGAATCCGAACAATCAGTGCGGGTAATTCGACAGCTGGTGCTCGTCTCTTTGATGGCAATGAGGGCCTTGTAAATAACGTTTAACCGGGAGCATGGGAGGGGGTGTATTGATAGCTGTAGAGGAACGGGGGTGATCTGTCGTCACGGAATATTAGGACGGCGATCTCGAGAAAGAAGGGTGGCTGCGACAAAAGTGGCTCGTCCGCGAGGAAAGAAAGAAGAGCGGCGGGGAGGGGGCGACGGAAAGTCTTCGAAATCGGCGTATCGGCCGCTTCAAAAGCGAGAAACGAGAAACTCGACAGGCCAGCCCGGCTAACGCGGCGGAACGGGTGGTCCCCATTCGTGCATTTTGGGCCGTCAACCGCTTCTCTTTATCCTCCTTTGAAGCGCTCCTGTTCCGATCTTTTCTACCGTGCGACGCGAAAATCAGCGTGACGCGACTGCCTTTTCGACCTCTCGGTGATCGCGATATTTTTTTTTTCGCGGCCGTCGATTTTATTCATTCGCCGAACACCTTGGATCCGGGGGCGAACAACGGCGATCGGGATGGATAAATCTTCGAATTGGCTGTCGAGCGAGCGTGAAAATTGCGGCACAAAAATGTCTCACGGCACGGCTGCGCGCGGCTTATTCGCCGCGGAAAAGTGGCGCGGAAATTCTGCGGCGCGGCGTGTCGACCTCGCGTGGAAAATTATTTCGATCTAGAACGGACTCGCCGAGTAATATTCTTATTCGGGATCCACTTCATGCTCGTTTCGACGAGAATCGAACGACGAGTCATCGAATCGTCACGGATCTTGTTCGCCGAAGTAGATACGTGGTTGTTCAAATCGGACAATTTTATTGATCGTATCCAATTCGGGGAGCCCTTCGAATTGATTACGTGTATGAATTTAGTAAGCGAGATTTAAGGAATCCTTTACAATGCCTGAGAGTAATTTTTTATTTCCGTTATGAAAGCTACATTATTGCCAAATAATATTAGAAGAATAAAATATGAAGGCAAATAAATAATCAAATAATTAAAAATTCATATGAAACTTAAATTTATCATGCACGGAAAATTTTTAAATTATTGTGATTTCTTATATTTATATATAGATATATTTGTTCAGTATAGAAGAAATTATGCGCCAGTTAATTTTTTTTGTATAAGAATTTTTTTTTTTTAAGTAAAATTAGTGACTTTTGGGAGGGAAAAATATATATTATATTAATTTTTTTTTTAGAAACTTTAATTTCTAATAAAAAAAAAATGTAAAAAAAGGATTTTTCGTTGTATTTTATTAACGAAACTGAAAAAAGTTATTTTACGATATTTGTAATGATTTATAAGAATGCAGCTGCGAACTAAGACAGAGCTACGATGATGATTGAAATCAGAGTTGTCGCCTTATCGTCAGTATCTCTAGGAAAGACGGTAGAATCCGACATCGTCCGAATTTGTCGATGGTTTTTTTTTTTTTTTCTTTCTTTTTTTTCAGTGGCTCATCTTTGCCAATCGCGTCACCAGTTTCATCATGCGTGTAGGCCCGCACCTAGTAGCCTTTTTACAAGCGCTCGTATCGTTAAATTTCTCCAATGGCGCGTAAAGATGCCCGAGGTAGGACCTCGTGTTTTCCAAATACGCATTCTATCGCGGCAAGCTCCGCTTACGGATCAAAGTGGGACCTAATCGGGCCGAATCTGGGAAAGGATCTAGACAAGCGCAATAGAGTGCGCGCGTCTTTGACAGTTCGAGCTGTCCGTCGATACGCATGGACGATTTTTCTCTTACACCTTTTTGGATCGTGGAGACGTACGAATCGGTGATTTTAGCTGCGAAACGCGGAGGATTAGGCGTCGCGAGGGGGGTTGGGGGGGGGCTGCTTATAGAGATCCTTACGATCCTTTACGCGTTGATCTTACAATCTCATGGAATTTGCACGTGGAGAATTGCGCGTGCGCATTCACGATGTGTGTGGCTATTGCATAATTATACAATAAAAATTGTATGCTTGTATAAAAGATTGGATTTAAAAAAAATTATATTGATAATTAATTATATTAAATTATGTTAGAAATTAATTATATTAATATTATCGAAATCTGGAATAAGCGACTTTTTTTATTTTTATAGTTTTATACGGAAGAAAGTTTTTTCCTTAGCAGGGGACATTTTTATTATACACAAATTTTTACAAATCATGCATTGCACGATGCAATATCTAAATTTATGACGTAAAAAGAAATGATAATATATTGCTCGTTATCTCGAAGCTATGATATCCTAAATTACGACTGGATTTTATTCACATCTTGCTAGAATTAAATCAATGCTAGTGCTACGGGAATTATCTCTCTTATAATAGTAATTTATAAACGAGCTTTCTCATTCTTTATCTACGGATCGAAAACGTAATATCGATACGTATAACGGAGATCCTTTGGAAAATTCGAACACCTGCACTCTCTCGTCGAATTTAGTTAGCCCGCATTTGGGCTCCGGATCCTTTTTCTAGTCCGCCAGGGGCAGGTCCCCGCCCACAAGCCTATGAGGGCCCCATAGAAATTGCGCTCCCAATTTACAGCATCTCTCCTTCGCCTTATTCTTTCTCGTCCCCTCTCGCTTCTCGTTCTCTCCCTATTTCACGAGGCGAAAAGGACTCTGGATACCGTTTTAAACTAATTTCACTCGTAACGGAGCGAATCCGTTGCCGGAAGTTGGGTCCCGCTTTGAAGAATCACCGATTCTACGACGGAGAGAAGCAGGTTACCGCCAATTAGTGATCCTTTACCGTTAAATGACGTGACTATGCTCGATTCTCATGAGTTTCTAATTTAACTGCCAAGTGGGTATCCAGCATTCGACCAGCGAGCAACCCTTATTCAAGATTTTGTCGTATCACCATAAAATATTATGACTCTGATTGATCCTGTGATTCAGCGCCGTTGATGTTCACAGAATTTTGATTGCTACGCGTCTTCAACGCTTCTCAGCTATTTTCTATTGAATAGCGTAATCTTTTTTTTGTAGCCATATGACGTTGACAGAAAAGATTCGCGTATAATTTAATTTTACATAGCAATAAAATTATATAAAATATTTCAATAACATCTGAACGTACTATATAAACTAGAGATTGCACGCGCGATTGAATGAAATATGATAATATTTTTTAATTCGTATTTTTTTGCAATGACTTTTGCAATGACCTAATTAATTAATTATTTTAAATATTATATATTATATTATATTGTGTCTTATATATTACAGTTTGCGACTTTAAAATTAAATTAAATTTCCGCTTCAATATCGTATTTCATTAATTTGATGAAAGATCAAAGCTTTCTTTTGAATGATTTTATTATTTTTAATGGACTTTATCGTGTTTTCACGAATTACAAGGACTCGATTGTGTGTATTTTTTTTTTCATACTCATCTCGATCACTTGCTTGTATAAATAAGAGACGTCTGCTTTCACTATCCTTGTCTGAATAGTACCGAGATCCTTCTTTCGGTAAGGAGAAGAGGAAGATTTTTAACGCCCAGGGACTTTTATGACCGAGATCACCTTGGGCGGTGAAGGGCGGCTTGTTTTCGTCTCGGAAGGGCTCGGATTTTCTTGCGAACATTTCACGGCGGTACTTAGTCGTCGGATGCGACTGCAATTAAACACAAAATATTTAGGAGGCCATAACAAAATTGGTTATGACGTTATTTTTGAGCACGAAATTTATGGCTAAAAAAGAGGGAAGGAATTAAATTCATTTGGTTGGTTAAATTAATTTTGTACGAAGCGTACGCAATTGATGATTAATGAAGAACAGATGGTATTGTAAGTTTCCTTTACGGGATGTATGTTTAACGAGATATACTTTTATGAGATAGAATTTTACAATCTAATAAATTACGTGTATCGTAATATTAATAATATCGATAATAATATCTTCCATCATTGAAGATTTATACGATTTGCAATCGTTTCTGTATATTTCGAAATTGACTTGAGCAGAAAAATGGAAAATGAAAAATATTAGAGTCAATAGAATTGATTATTTCTTTTCTAAAATATTATTGCCACATTTACATAGCGATTAAGAGAAAAAATTATATAACTATATTTTATTTACAATGATTATTTGAAAGGCAAAATAGAATAATTTTTAATTTCGAAAAATTTGCTCATTAAGGGGGGGTACCCGTTTGAACTTTTGAAAAATGAGCACATTTTCTAGATTTTTTTGCAACGCAACGATTTAATAAAAACTTTTTTTCGTATCATTATTAATACAATATCATCAAGTAATTAAATAAAAATTTTCAGCTTAAAAAAATTATTTTTTTTAAATGCGAATATTTGCAGATTTATATTTTCATGCACGGTTTGTTTATCTGAAATAAAAAATACAAGTTTTTTTTATTGAACATATAGTGACAGCTGTCTGCTATCCAAGCATTTTTTTTTCAAAATTTTTAAAAAAATAAAAAAAATGGCAGTATATGTTGAAAAAGGCTTATTTTTTTTTTTTAATCCATCTTTTTTTGTTTATAACAAAAAATGGGAAATTAAAAATAGACTTTGTTAGCAGAGGAATCCTAATATAAACTCGCATACAAAATTTGACGTCAAACATAGTCCGAATTTTCATGCGTATCATGCATGAAATATAAATCTGCAAATATTCGCATAATTTAAAAAAAAATTTTGTTTAAGTACTCACTCATATTATTTTAATATTGTAAAAAAAAATGAAAAGTTTTTATCAAGCCGTTGCGTTGCAAAAAATCTAGAAAATATATCCTCTTATCCTTATTTGAACGGGTATGTCCCATTAAAAATTATTCTGTAACATCTAACGATTTTTTTTAATCGTCGCTTTACACTAATGGGCGCAACGGAGCCTTTTTTGCGGTTCGTCCCGCAGCTCAAAGAATTCGCGAATTCGAGACAACCAGAAGAAATAATAATAACGTCTTCGCCGTCATACGTCGGCGGGGTGGAATCTCTCTGATTCACGCATCTTCCGCCCTGTAATCCCGCGGTACTCGTGACAGTTAGCGATGCAGTTAGCGAGCCCTGCGGTGTCACTTTCGGCGCCCTCGGACCTGATCATCCTCATTGACGCGTGAGTGCCTGAGCGAGCAGGAGGCGGTCGAGGCCCTTTTGAGAGGCGAAAACAGGCCGCCCTGTTCGCGCCTTCGTCTCGATCTGCCCACGAAGAGACATCCAAGGGCGTTAATAACAAAAGTGGGGCTTGGCGTGAAAAAAAGTCCCTGCGGCGGAGATATGAAAGAGGCCAAGGATCGCATTGCCGGGGTGTGAGGGAGGCGTTCTCGCGCCCGAACGGAGGCAGTGAAAGCGGATTCTCCCGCGTCGCTTGTTCCACTCGTAACCCCGATTATTTGTATAGTGAGTTATTGTACGTTACGCACGCATATTGCGGGCGAGGGAGCGTAAAAAGAGCCTCGCGGGCGTCTTTCTCTCCCGAACGCGCGAAGAACCGTTCTTGTTTTAAATTGTATGTCAGAAATCCCGACTTCGTTGTGCAATCACGCGGCATCGATTGATAAGAGTCGGTTCCGCGTTCACGATGTCGCAATAAAAATAATTTTAATATTTGTAATATTTTTTTTAAAAAGCTATATCATTTTTTTTTTATATTAAATGTCTTGGCAATTTAATTTAAATTTAAATCAAATTTAATTAAATTTATATTAATTTATATTAAATTAAATTAAATTTATATTAATTTATATTAAATTAAATT
>JBCAUJ010000045.1:447141-467642 GCA_038406275.1 Cataglyphis albicans
TACTTGATATCTTTATTAAAGATCGACATCTTTCCATTTATAATTTTCATGATTTTATTATTAATATTATTTTTATTATTAATATTATTTTTATTTATTGTTTTTACTTTTATTTATTTATTATTTTAATTTCTATTTATTTATTATTTCTATTTATATTATATTTATTATTTAAAGATACTGAGTTATTTTTATATAAATTTTCAAAAAATAAATATTAAATAATTATGTGCATTAATCGAAGATTCAATGAAAGATTTAAACAATTTTTTTGTATCTTTAAAAAAAAATCTTTTGTTGAGAAAGGCTTTTATCTCTTAGAGAGACTTGTGGGATTGTATTCTCTCTCTCTCTCTCTCTCTCTCTTTTGCAAAAAATTGCATTTATAAGAACAGGTTTGAATGAATCGAAGGAAAAAAAAGCAAACTAATCTTTTTTTTTATTTGATAAAAATTGCGCTTAACATATATTAAAAATATAGTTTCTCTCGAGTCTTGCTTTTCAGTACCTATAATTTTGTTCATGTCAAATCTCCAATTATACTCGTAATCTTGCGACAGGACGCGGACACTCGAGTGCCACATCGCGTCAACCACTTGCTCTCCGAGATAGCCGAATCTAGTGTCCGACGCGGGAGAAGCTTGGGGACATGCGTGGCGTTGTTCGGCACGCACAGGATAAGCGTCTTCTACTTGAGACGACGCTCTCCGATAGTCCCCGAAGTGCTCTCCGGAGAGCCTCTCCAGTGCCGCGGTTGCGCGAAGATACAAATATTTCTATCATTCAGTCGCTTCGCATAATGGACGGCGAGCCGACAATGGGCCCTTCGTTCTCCGGCCACCCTCGCGCACTGTCGTAGAACCCTCTCTTGAAATGCCGAATCTGAAAATCAAGAGCTTGCAGCTTGAAAGACGCAAAAGACGTAGCCCGCGCCATTGGCCCATTATCCACTTAGTATAGGTTTCTCCGTGCCCTTCTTGTATATGGGTGTGCTATGAGTACCCCGACGAATCGTTGCTTCTTTTTCTCTTCTTTTCCTCTCTCTCTCTCTCTCTCTCTCTCTCATATTCTACGGGGATTTTCTTTAGTTAGATTTACGATTCCTCGTGCACGTGTTCAACAAAGGGATCAGAAATCTGTCTCGCCTCAAAAACCGGGAGATCCACGAAGAAGAAGGCATTCGAGCGCGATGTGTAGCCGAGTGCGAGGGATTGATTCTTCGCTTTTCTCCCATCTCTCCGTTTTTCCTTCATATTTTCTTCTTTCTTGTACGAATTGGTATCGGGGTACGTGGGAGGGTGACTGGAAAAGGGCTCGCCGGTCATGGTAGACGAGATCGACGGGAAACGCAAGTAAAATCGATGCCTAAGTGGAAGGGATCTTTTTTTTTCTGCCGCGTAACTTCCTTTTGGTAGAGCAATAAGAGCGCAAGTAATGCACACCGTGTATATTTTGAAAGGTTTTTCGAAAACGTGTCTTCTTTAAGAGTTCTCTCAATCGATCGCTACATCTTTTACAGGACCTATACAAAGTATATGATACGATTTTGCGTATATTGAGTATAGCGATTGCTATATTTATTTAGAGCATTATTTTATTGTTATTCTTTGAAAAAATAGAATTTGATATTAATATTTTTAATTTTTTAAGATTTACATATATAATATTTTCTTATACATCTTTTATTTATTATTTTTTTTTTTTTTTTTTTGTTTAAAAAAAAATACTTGTTAATTTTAATAACTTCTGCGAAAATTGATTTTTTTTCTTTTCTTTTCTTTTCCTAAAGTTTTACGATTATTAACTACAAAATGATTTTCTTTGTACCATCTCCCTTTATTTACTCAAAGTCCGAGAAAGCTGAAGAGAAGATTCGTGTTTGCGAACCGGTCATCGTGCGAATTGAATTTTGAAGTCGGATTTAAATTTTTGATCTACCGTATTCACAGCTGGCTTTCGCTCGAAAGCCAGAATTTGACGTTCAGAATGTGACTTAATGTGTCTATTATCAAAGCCAATAAGCCAGAGAAGCAGCTGCCTGCGTAGCATCTCTTCATTCCTTATTTCAAAAATATTTCCGTGGCCTCGAACAGGAATAACATTTTATGAAATTCTACCATGCGACACATTCGAGAGTATCTTTTCGTGTATGATCTTTTCAATATGTGACTTGATCCGTGGAAAGTCTTTAAATACGTTTTTCCAGGTTTAAACGGCGTCAAATAATACAATAATTGTCCCTTTTAAGAGTCGAAAAGGTACATTTTAAAGAAATTTGTCTCCCTAATATTGTACTCGGAGACAGCTCGCTGAATCCTCAGTCAGTTTACCCTGCATTCTGATTCCGCGCTAATCCAGTGGCGTAGCAATTATTATGATTTTTCAGATAATTATTTTGACAAATTATTTATGTTTTTAAACAAAAATAATTTGTGTATATCCTTGTTTTCGAAAAAATATTTGCAATATCTTTATTATATTATAAATTAATAGAGAAATAATGTTTAAACATTATAAATATTTAAGCATTATAAATATAAAATCTATTATAAATATTTAAATTTATTGTTATAAAAGAGTAGAAATTATAATTGTGAGATTATTATTAATTACGAAATCATAAAAGACTTTTATTGAGATTGTATCGTTTTAGGATATCTATAATAATCAATTTGTGAAATGATCCATTCTTGTGAGATGGATAAAATCTTACGCCATTGGCAAGGCAGATACAATGGGGATGGGTCGATCAGTCTAGCTTTTGTGGAAAATAAGCCGGAATAAAAACTCGAAAATCACTTCATAATGCTAGATTAAAATTCTGATATGGATGAAAGATTTTTATAGATCCTTGTAAATTGGCATAACTTTAACATTTGCGTTTATTCAAAAAAAAATTACGCTTTCTTGAAATCTTAATACACGCGTGAAGTAAAAGGTGTGATATTTTTAAAATTTTTATTCTGCATTTGATAAATTATATTAATTTTTTTATTACATTTGTCTTGCGTATTACAATAGCGATTCGGTTATCAAAAAAAAAAAAAAAAAAAAAATGTGTTGGAATAAGGAACATTACTAGGTATTATTTGACGGATGCTTTGAAAACCATTCCCTCGGCAACGGGGATCAAATATTTGACAATATTTTCAAAAGTTTCGAAAACGTAACCCGATATTCTGCCACTTTAAGACGAGATTAGGGGGGGTCCGGTGTATAAAAACGGAATTCTTTTATGTGGCGTAAAATCTTCGGGATTAAGACGTCTGTCTCTCTACACGGTCGTCTGACCATAAGGCGATATCATGTTGCGTTCCCTACGAGCGTCATCCCGCACACACTATTCCGGGGGGTTGGTTCCGCGAAGATCAGACCGATAATCTAAATGGAAAATTGTATTGAATCGTATCAAGTATAATGCGAACATTCAGGCAGTTGGTTACCCGTATAATGGCGGTTAATGTCGGTAATCTGATCCGGTGGGATCTATTTTTTTCGATCCCTCGAATCGAACCACCTCGTCTGAATTTTTTTTTTTCTATTCCACGCCACGTGTAATATTTTGTCATCCGGCGACAATTGTCTCGATTCCGATTAAATTGCGGTGCGAGCAGGTCCACGTGTTACAAATTCCGCACCGAGAGGTACTTTCAGATGATTATGGCGCAGGTGCAGGAAGTCGCGTAATCACGGTGTGCCTGTGCTTTCGCAACGATTGATTGAAGAATATATTTTCGCGATCAGGCGCACGTATTATGTGAGAAAATATCGAAAGTGAAGGGAGTTGCAAAATTCTAACTGCATTATCATTCAGTACTTTTTTAATTCTTTAAGAATATATATAATATAAACATATAAATATATAAAATAATTAAATAATTATATTTTGTCGTGAAAAAGTAATAAGTTAATGTATGCTAAAATTCTAATTGTAATTTTTTTTTTTGTAATTGCTTAAATGTTTTAAACAATTAAAAAATTTTTTATTATTTCATCGTTTGATCGTTTCATTTTATAATTATTTTGATTGATTAATCGAACAGCAAAATTGTATTTTTTCATTCTATTACTTTATTTTATTTTATTAGAAGGCGAAGGGCATTACAAGGCCCTTTTAATGAGTGCCATCTATCGTTTAAGGGTGAAACCGTACAGTTTAGGGTAGTTTAAGAGCTATATAGCAGATGGGGCGACAAACTTTATAAAAACTGTCACTTTTATAAATGTGAAAAATATTTATTTGCTGATAAGATACAAAAGCCATAAAAATTTGCAAAATTTCCTTACAAATTGTGCGTTTTACGTATTACTAATATTATAACAAAGAACGTAAACAAATACAAGAAACAATTATAAAGTCATGCAATAAATTGTGAAACATTGAAAATTTTAAAGGCTTTTTTCCTTTCCTAATATTCAAGAGAAATTAATTTTGATTTATGATTTTTATTAATTATAATATTTTTACTTCTGCTTCCTTAATATTTCCATTTGCATTCCACTTATTTTTTACAATAGTATAAATGATATTAAAATAGCTAAAATTAAAAATAAGATATATAAATAAAGAAGGGATATACAGGAAAATAAATCGAGATTATTTCATCGTGTCACACACAGTTTATTTAATAAATGCGATTACAATTGCAACTTAAACACAACGCTATTTGTTGGATCATGCTGTCCAACTGTACAATTCAAACGAAAAGAAAACGCAATATAAGACGATTATAGATATACAAGTGCGAGATATATATAATTAAAAGATACGAAATGTGCAGGAAAAAGAAATGAAAAGGAAAACAAAATCATAAACCCGAATTCTCTGTAAGGCAAACAAACAAAATGTATATAGAGAATTAATTTTCAAAATTCATCAGCACAATCGATCGCAGATATAATCGATTTTATTGTGACCATTAATTATCTACGTATCACAAAGTATCGCTAGAGCTGTGATTCGTTTGATTAATCTAACTTATATAATAACCTACAATTACGAATGATTTATCACAGTTTTCGCGTGTCTCTTCTTATCTTTATTTCAATTAAATACAGACTAATATTGCAGCTAGTGGAAGACATATTTAGTGAGATCGACATTTTAGAATAT
This sequence comes from Cataglyphis albicans, assembly GCA_038406275.1. NCBI lineage: Eukaryota > Metazoa > Arthropoda > Insecta > Hymenoptera > Formicidae > Cataglyphis > Cataglyphis albicans. Next base: position 452,255 of record JBCAUJ010000045.1, read on the forward strand.
TTATTTCGCTTTAAAATTCTTGAATTATTTTCTATGCAATTAATATCACAGATTTTTTAACTTTTTTTTTCGCTAATATCACAGTTTAAACTATTAGTTCCGCGGCAGATGATCACAGTTTTTTTCTATACTCGCGCAATTTACATAAAATTCGCGTTTGTAATAAACATATTTCTCTTCGATGATATATCACAGATATTCTTATTACGAAATATGCACTGGGCGGCCCATAATCTCGAACAGAGTTCGATCCACTAAACTATAATACATATTCTAATAGTATTTACGATACTATCTTGTTTGATACGCGGATTTAAGCCTACTATCACAATTGATGATACGCTATTAGAAACTGATCTTATGTGCGAGGATATTGCACGGGATATTGATAGATTTAGCTAGCCTGCCGCGGATTCTTAATCGAGTAATTCATTTTAAAGCTCCGAACCAGGAGTTAATTGGCAAGTCGAACTTAAAATAGACGGATAAAAGCTAAACGATCTCTTAAGAACTATTAAAGCTACCTTCAAGCAGTTACGCCGCGAAGAACTCCTGCGCCAGCGTCTTGGTAGATCTTTGACAGGTGGTTCGTTGTCTTCTGTCAAACTATCGCTCGCCGTCGTCGTCATCGCCAACGACAGACTTATTGTTGTTCGCCAGATTCTCCCTCAACTCGTTCTCCAGATTCTCGTTCGCGCAATTTCGCGATTCATCTTGATCGACCATCGTCATCTCATCTGTGGCTCTCACGTCACAGGAAACCTTGATCTCGTTCGGATGATTTTGCTGATCGAAGCCGACGGCGCGATCCATCGTCCCACGCCGTAATCTGGCGTACCATCTCTTCAAGTTCTTCAGAGTGATCTTGATAACTTGCCGGGCCGCTAACGCGCCACCGCCTTCGATGGATCGAACTGGATGGCCGATGGGCATTACGGTGTGTGTGATCTTCATGCTGGCGCCGTGAGTGAATGAGTGAGCGGCCGAGAAAAACCGGTCGCAATTTTGTGGTGAGGATACCGAGGTGGACTTGGCAGCGACCGGCGGATGCGTCTTCTCGAATACACAAGGGCGCGTATACGTGAAGGAGAAAGAGAAAGAGAGAGAGAGAGAGAGAGAGAGAGAGAGAAAACTATTGGTGGATACGGAAAAAGAGAGACGGAATGAGAATACACGTGCACGACACGATGAGTGGCGGACCGGTTGTGGTTCTCGTGCCTCGTCTCGTCTTTCTTTTCTCTTTTTCCTACGAGATCGCGCGAGTATGAGTGGGTGTGATTGAATGTGAACTGGGATGAGAGCAGCCCGTCTTATATAGCCGAAGGGCCGCGCATGCGCTCGACGCATGCAGACGTCAGGGCGGCGGAGGGTGGAGGCTACGTTTTTTGCGTGTGCATCAGCGTGCGTGCGTGCGTGCGTGCGTGCGTCAACGTGCAAGAGGGTAGGGGCTGAAGGTATTTTGTATCGGTCGTAATTTCTTGAGGGAGGCTGAAGGTAAAGGAAAAAGATATGCTTGACGATTTCGAAAGGTTAACAATGAATGATATCACGTGATAAGATCATTGATAAATAGTTTAGATTATTACAATTTTACTTTTTTATATATGAGGGAGGGAATACAAATTTTGATAATTAACAATATTGATTGCTCGCATTTTTTATAATGATTAATATATATAAAACATGCACATAAGTCAAGAATTGAAAAATCTGATGAGATTAATACGAAAAAGAAGGAATAGTGACAGACAGATGATGATGTGATCGAAAGCAAAGGAAAAGAAGAAGAAAAATATAATTTAATATTCGTGCGGTGGGAGAATAAAGTTACGAACTAAGTTAAATAAAAATAAGAGAAACATCAAGATAAGACATAAGAGAATAATAAAGAATAAAATGAACGTGCGGTACAAGGAGATATAAGGCGGGAGAGAGATAAAAGAAACTGAACGGGGAGAGAAGGACGCAGTGGCGGGCGCGCGTGAAGCAAGGGCGCGAAGAGAATCGAAAGGGGAGAAACAAGGACGGAGCGATGTTGTTGTACACGTCAATTCATAGTCGTCGAAAGCGAAACACGAGAGAAACGAGGTTACCTCGCATGATGCATCGGGTTGCATGATGATGTACTGGGGAAAGACAGGATAGAAGGAGGACGATTGGTCGGAGTAAGTTGGGTGAAGGAGGATAATCGGTCCGAAGATAAAAGCTTGGTGACCGAAGAAAAAAGGCAGACCTGACATAAGGATTGTGATGGAGGATGAGGGAAAGGGCAGAGACATCGAGAAGAGGGTGGTGGAAATAAGCGCTCGATGCGGCGTACGCGCAGCACGAGTTGCGCACGCCGCATCGACGAAGGGCACGGAAAAGAGTGAGGGTAACCAAGGGAGTCGGAAGGGGATGCGTATAGACGCGGAGAAAGAGATAGTTACGACTGAGAAAACCGGCAGAAGCAAGCGAGGAAGCAGGATGGAGCTTGTGAAGGGAGAAGGAAATAGATTGTTCGCGCGGCGCACGCGCAGCACGAGCTGCGCTTTAAGAAAGAGCAGCTCGTGCTGTTCTAGACGGGGTAAAGCGCCGTGGTGGAACGGAGAGATGCTGCGTGGATCGACGATTAGGGTGGGGTAGGGCGAATAAAAGAAAAGGAAGTTCAAGGGAACAGAGGGAGATAGTCGATCCCCTCTAACGTACGCTTAACTGAGAAAGAGCAACGTAGGAAAGAGATTGCAGAATGGGAGCCAGGAAGTGTAGATGGAAACGTAGAGCGACGAGAACGAGGATGGAGAACGCGATAGAAGTCACAGATGCAATCGCATCGAGCGAGACGGGGGATAGAGTTATACGATGGGAGAAAGGTGGGGGCGGGGGAGGGGTGCGTGCTTCGCGTGGCGCACGCGCAGCACGAGCTCCACGTGGTGTGAACGAGACCGAATGACGAGAGTGCAACAGAGACGGCGGCGATCGTGCGCCACGAGCGTGAGCAGGGTGACGAGAAAAGGTAGAGCGAGAGGACGAAATGTCGACCGCCGTGAGGGAGAGGAAGAGACCGGGGGGGGGGAGGGGTGACGATACTCGATTCCTAGCGCACGCGCAGCACGAGTTTGCGCACGGTAGCCGAAGTAAGCGCGAGAGCAGCACGTGGTTCGCTCGTGCTGGAGGAGGAAGGGACGAGACACGAGATTGGGAAGGAGCGAATGAGAGAGCGGATAGAGCGAGAGAAAAAAGGAGAGAAAAAGCGCGCCACGTGAGGGGAACGAAGCGCCTTCGTTCGCTGAACAAGGAGACGAGATGACGATCGTTAGGAGTCGCGCCGAATCGATGCGTCAAACGAGGAACGGGTGACGCGTCGATTTGACGAAGGGCTCGAGGGGAGAGGGTGGGGGGAGGGGGTAGAGGGAGTAGGGTGCATAACCTGTTGCACGGGAAGTCGGTAATGCGACGGTTCATCGAGGTCTACGAGAACGCACGGTGAAACAGGTGGCTGCGTTGTTCCGCCTGCTACAATTAACGCGAATCGCCTCGTCTGCTTGGATTTCTTTTTTTTTTTTTTAGGCCTGGGATTTTTGCCACGACGCCGTAAGATTGCGGGGAATTTAGGGCTTAGGACGCGACGCGATAGTCGACAGTCGGTTATTATGATCGCGGATCGACAGATGGGCCGCTCGCTTATTGACGTTCAATTTCGCCGTATTCGTTCGCCACATCGTTGTTTTCGCCGGAAAAGGAGACCATAAAAATATCTATAGCCTGCTCTAATGTTTCTTGCAACATAAACACGCCTTGTCCGGGTGTGTCTCTTATTAACGTAACGTATGCAAACGCATATCTACGTGATCAAGGATTTCCAATTGACATCGTCACGTGAGAGAACGCGGATAATAGACTTAATTATATTCGCCTCACGGCAACGGGTGTCGCGTTATCAGTAAGTAGCAGCCATTACTGTGTCACGATGGAGGGCATAAATTATAAGATCGATCGATAAACATGTAATTTTAACGTTTAGTTCATTTTTCTTTCGCAGATTGACGATTAACGCCTCGTTGATGTAAACAATATTTTAATCGCACGCTCGATGCAGCGTCAAGATCACTTTATAACTTAAATTAATATTTTTATTTATTAGAAGATCTGAAATGTTTTATTGCAGGTATGTATTACAAATTATTATGTTGAAATAAATAAAATTTGGCTTAAATTTTTAATATATATCGCATATCCCAAACAGTTTATACAAATTTTTGTGTTTATTTAACATAATATGAATATAAATTATATATTATATATTTTATATATATATATATATATATATATATATATATTTCAATATAAAATGAATAGAAATTTTATAATAATTTCGAATAAATTTGTGTAAAATCAATGATAAAATTAACAAAAATATCACTGACGGTCTGTAGTCACTCTCACTCTTATTATAGAATAAAATCAACATTTTTTTCTGCAAATTTTGGCAGATAAATTTTGTCATTAAATCTACGAAACATATCTATTATATAAAATTTAAAAGAAAAGGCACATTACTATTTTTACCCCTCTTTCAGTTATTTTAATAATTTAACATTTGAATTCAATTAACACAACAGCAATATGTTAAATTAATACATGAATGTGTTAAATAATTAGAATAGAAATTTTCACCGGCACTTTTTTTAACAAGAAAATAAATTCTCCAACTACGTATACGTATCTCTATACATACGACACGATATTTGAGCAAAATGAATCGATTCGTGTTACATATTCAAAAATCATCCGCGGCGCTTTGTATCTCGGCGTCTTTTGTGAACAGGGAGATTTCATTGCTATAACGGGGCAGCCGGGGCACCACCCGCGCTCCATTCACGCGAGCGCAAAGGGTGACGAGGGATGGCCAAGAGTGGCACCGGCCCCCTCAGCGCCGCGCGCGGTCGTAATATTTAGATTCCTGACCAACCGCACGCATCTGTTGAGGCCCCTCGTGTCCGGCATTCCCTAAGCGAAGTCGATGCGCTTTTTGAGAGGGTGCGCGCCCCGCTCTCGCTCCTCTTCGGCTTGCCTGCTATCGAGCCGGGGCCCCAGCAGCAACGTGCATGTATATCTTCTTCGGTCTTCGGTGGCAGCTGGAGGTTTCGCGCGTGAGAACTCGATGGTACCGAGGTTCCCTGGTTCTCGTCGCCACCTGTCCTCGCGCGCTGCTTCTCTCGAGGCGACCGCCAATCCTCTTTCCTCGTCCTCCTTTTCCTTCCATTTCTCTCCCGCATAGCAGTCCTCCACCTCTCCCACCCCCCTCACCCCCGCGGTACTCGAAGCGCGTCGTATGCCACGGTCCCCCTTCGCGGATCCGAGACGAGCAACCCTTCGCGAGGCGTAATCACGCCTCGGCAGGGACGAACGGACGGAGAGAAATTAGGACCGGCCCCCCGGGCCCGATTGAAATATTTTAATGATGTTCCGATGAGACGAGATTCGTCGGGCAGATACGGCGCCTTTCGGTATGTAGATGCTTTTTTATAGTGATTTTGTAGGGCATTCGCAGCTCGAAAAGCTATTAAAGATGATGCTGTATATGAATAAGTGGCGATGTGAAGCGCGCGCCTCTTGCTCATATTAAAATATTTTAATTTATTCCATTTTTTGAGGACAAGAAAAAGATTAATGAAATATACACAATAGATATTTGACTACATTATTCTTGAGTAATATCAAACGAATTTTTTTTTTTTTTTTATCATACTATATTTTTAATTATTATACTAGATTATTTTAATTTGTTTTATATTTCTTTTATATTTTTAATTACTATATTAATTTGATATTATTTTAATTTGATAATAATAACAATAGTAGTTATATAATAGTATAAAATAGTATAAAAAATTATCAAAAAATTGTTAAATTATTATATATGAAATTATTAAATTATTTTTTTAAGTTATCAATTTTGGCATTTTTATATATAATATTTTTTTATATTTTTTTATTATTTTATTATTTTATAATTTAATTGGATAAAAAAGTCCTTTGCAGCGAATCTCTCTTTTTCACATCCTTCCATAATCAATCATAGTTTCCTTAAATCTAATCAGAGCTATTGTATTTTATTTCGTTGATTCTATGCTTTCAATGTTACTGATACGCCGAAGAATATGACTATTACTACAGCTATATTTTATAGCTTTTATTTTACAGCATCGAAATTACCGCTTGAAAATAATAGAGCGATTGGGAAAATTTAGAAACACATGAGCATATTTTCCTCGGCGCTTCTCTCCGCCCCTGTTCTTCAATCTTAAGTTGAGCGTTCTAAGCGTGCACGGAGCGTGTTGGTCGTGTGCGAGAAACGCGCCCTGTCAGCCCTCGATTTTTGGGTCCGAAAGAAGTCTCACGCGACACGCGGCGGGGCCCTCCTCGCGTAGAAAGTTTCTTGCAGAAAGGAAACTGGGCCTCGTAACGGTCGGGGGCCTGATGCAGACATGTCGCGGGACGGATGCGCGTTGTGACGGACAATAACGACCCAAAACCCGCAATGAAGCTGTCGGGAGGCGAAAATTGCGCGATCAGACGCGTTTGTGTGTGTGTGTGTGTGAGAGAAAGAGAGAGAGAGAGAGAGAGAGAGAGAGACGCGCCGAGGACGTTCGGGCAATTTCGAGGTCGGGCAATTATTCGCGGATGGGGGGCTATTTGGTGACACGCGAGTGCAATCGACGACGATAAATCTTCGTTCGTGCTGGCGAGTCATTTGGGTCATATGCGATGAGAGAGTTTAAGCGGATTTGAGACTCGACTGCAACTCGACCGCGCAGATGGCTTAGTGACAGTAACTACGCGATCGCCTTTCGTGCGTTTTTCTATTGGTCACGGTAGCGCGATTGAAGGAGGTTCCCATTGGAGGATCGTTTGAATTAGGATCCATAATAGTTAATAACGGCGAGATTGGTATCATTAAATTCAATCGTTTATTAATTATAAACAAATTTTGTTTATTTAAATTCTCTATTTAAATTTGCACATTTTTTTACGTGATATAAAATGTATTAAAATAATATTTAAATAATATTATTTATAATATATAAAATTTGTGATTATATATATATATATATATATATATATATATATATATATATAGAGGATGTAAAAAATTATTAAACAAACTTTGAAGAGAAAGAGAAGATTTTAAAATAAATATTTTCTGATAATACGATTTTTCTTTTTGACGTTAGTTGTAATACTATGAAATAGAAATTTATGACTTAAAAACAATAAACAAACTTATTATAAATTAAATGTAATGGAAAAATCAAATCGTATTTTAATTATTAATAAAAAACAAAACAAATGTATAAAAGTGATTTACTCTTTTTACAATAAATGATTAAAAATTAATAATTATTAATTATTAATTAATATTACATAATGATAAATAAATTACATGCAATTTGTCAAGACACTAATGACCTCTATTGAGAGTTTTATTAAGAGTTTGATTATGATATAAGACCAAAACGGAAACGTTGCAGAAAGGAATATTAACAAAAAAAATTTATCGGTCTAATTTTTTTTACACCCTCTATATATATATATATAATACATATCAAAAATTTTATATACTACAAGTGACATTATTTATTATTTACGATAATACTTATATCAATAAATTTTATATTACGTAAAAAAAAAATTGTGAGATTTCAAACAAAAACTTGTTTGTAATTAATTATATTATACTGATTATACGTAATTTTTTATAAGATCGCATTTAAGTTTGATGAATGATTCGTAATGATTTAAACAGAATGATTTAATTTTTTTTGTATATTTAGCAATTGTTTACGTTTCACTTCTAGTCTTCCTTCTTCATATCTTGAAGGAAGTCTTCGAAATTGGAACATGTTATGCGGATTTTTAACATCGCATATTTTCGGATTCAAGATTAATTGTGTCGGTATTGATATATGTGTGGCATATATGTAATTTGGCAGGTTGAAATATAACATTTTATAACATGCAGGTAGTGATCGACAAACCTTATTGGGGGCCGGTGTAACGAGTGGAACTTCGATTTCACCGCAATACGGAAGACGCGGGTCTGTTAGTGGGTCTGATTTATGTCGAAAGGATCTTTGACTTCGCGGAGAAAAAAAAAAATAAAAAAAATAAAAAAAATAAAAAACATGGCAGTAACGTCGCGAGCAAAAAGGCGGGGCTATTTCATTTCCAATGGCCTTCCCGCTCGCGGTGATTTATTACCTTTCAGGATCCTTCAAGCTTCTTTCCGTGCATAATTTATCGATGCCGCTTTCATATCGAGAGATTGCATCTTCCGAAGATGCGGCTACCGAAGATGTTCTGCTCCGCTCTTCGAAAAAATATTATGCTCCATTTCTTCGAACGCGAACAATGTAAGGAAACGAATGGCGGTAGCTCTATGACAAACGTCTCATTAAGAATTTATTTATTATATCATACGGTAATTGTGCTGTGTACGATGAAGTAGGAACTGAAGAAAACCCACCTGCAAAACACCTGAACGATAGCCGTTCTTGCGTGATGAAGTACATCCTGTTTCGAGAAGCTTTCTCTTCCTTTTAAAGAAATCATGTCCTTTCTTCGTGAAGTTAAGATCACGATCAATAAAATTCTGTTTTGATGAACACATGGCTTGCTCGTGCTGACGAAGTTGAACCAGTCGCACGAGTTTCGTTGATTCTGTGTAAAGTGGAACACTTAAATTTAAATATTTTATTTTAATAAGAAAATTAGACTATTTATACGTATAAATATATATCTACTATAAAAATTATCTAAAATTGTTATACGAAAATATAGAATATATCAATGATTTATTAACGATCTGTCACAAGTAAATATTACATAGTGAATATTATTTAATATTTGGATAGAGCTTTGAAGTTTGTGAAGCATTATTGAATTTTTTAGAAATATATTTACTAAAGCACGGATTGATATAAATATTTTTTAATATCACATTTTTATAGTATCATATCATTTTTTATTATTCGACTCGTAAATATTTTTTGCAATGTTGGAATAAATGATTTAAAATATATTTGAATATTATTAACAAGAAAATTCATTACATTGATAATGTTTGATTTGACAAGGGCTGCTCTTAAAGAAGAGAAAAATCCTTAAGTGTCATGCGAGCAAGATTCATTTGAAAATATTCTATCATTTATTTCTTTTCGAGCATTTTAATATAAAATAATTTTATTAGAAATTTGACCTATAAAATTTACCTAACGCGATAAATTTAGTATCCATTAATTTCTTTGAAAAATTATTTTAAATTAAAGAATCTAAATTGATATTCGAAACTTATTTAAAACTTCGTAAATTTTTTAAAATCACACATTAATAACCGGTATATTATATTTCTCCATCGAGTTTTATTTCGCCTCTTGCCTAGATTCTTCACTGTAGCTTACCCAACCAATTTGAAAGAAACCGCAATTTCGTGTTTGAGAGAATTAACCATTTATACGTAAATTTCTGCAGTCTCTTGAAGAGAAGAAATTGTAGCTGTCAGTCGATTTTACAGACAGTATCCGTGGTCTAAGACCCGGTAAAGGGTTGATCGCAGATCGTAATTTCAGGCTCTCTCTTTGTTGCTACGTTTCGTATCAAGGACGACCTTCGACTTCACGAAGAAGATTGCTCCTGGCAGATTGAAGAGCCATCACGTGGTTAAACAGGATGTGCGGTGCCCTGGCACGCAATTCGGACTTCGCCGGCCAAGTCAACGATTTCACTCGATTCCTTTACCTACAGTTATCTGCTCTTTGAAAAGACGGAGAACTTGAATTAAAAACGGAAAAACATTCGCGTTTTGTAATTCGAATAAATTACTGCTCTTAAGGATGTACAATAGTAGCAAAATATTGTCAAAATTAAAAAGAAAACACGTTTCTTACTGTTTATACTGTTTGAAAAATTAAAAAAATAAATTTGTAAAAAAATTTAAGCATCACAAAATAATATGGATTTTGATGTCTTCGTAAAAGAAAATAATTGTAATTCATATTTTTCCTAACTTATAGCAAAAACTTTTGATCGTGAATATCCTCTGAAATCAACTGCAAAAAACAATGAAAAACGATTAATTTGCAGAAAGAGAAAAAGAGACAGATCATATTTTTCTACAAATTTTAATAAATAACTTTTAAACGAATTAGTGGATCTAAATCAAGTTTTGCACAAATATTTATTTGAATTTCCTTAATGTATGTGAAAATTTTCATTTCATTTGTAATATTTTTTCTTTGTCAAATTTATCAATAAGCGCTACAATAGATTTTCCATAAGAATATTAATAGTACCTTCAAACCTAAATAACTTTCAAACCATTAGGACAACTGTACATTAGTTTTTGCACAAATATATTCAGAAAAAATAGTAGAACAATCTATGAAATTTTTATGTTTTTAGTATTTCGACATATGTCACGTACGTCCTTAAAACATCATCGAGATATTTTCTTATCCATCTACCTGCCCGACTCGCTTATCGCTCCATCGCTTCGTGACCCAAGATCAACGAGTAATTAATGCAATCGCAGACAGTGATGTAGAATTTTTTTTCGGCTACGAGTGATTTTCGTAGAGCGAGAAAAATGAAAGTTTACTCGCACATGCTCTCGAGCAGGATGCACTCCATCAGCCTCGAATAAATATTTATCGTAACGTGTTTTGAATGTTTATCAATGACAGTGCCCGATGTGTGTCGTACCTATGAAAGGTTTCTTCTAATGATTTCTCTCTCTCTCTCTCTCGCTCGCCGATCGCCACGCGGCAAAATACGTCCGATAACATCAAAAATAAACTGACGAGATTACCACTCGCTTTGAAGAATTTTATTGATAAAAATTTCACAAGCATGGAGTGGGTCATACTTTTATTAATTAGTTTACTGTCTGGTGCCAAGCCAAGCAACGATACAACTGGTTTATCGTTCGTTTTATCGTAATGAGAGAGCCACGTGATTGCGCGCTGATTCGTATCGCGTCGTTAACGATAGCATATGCGCATATAAGTGCAGTTTTTGCATCTTATTATTAAAAAAAAAAGGAAATACAAATACGATCGCGCAAAGTTCAAGTGGATGTGTAATGATTTTTTATATCAGTAGATAACATAGAAAATAACAATTTAAACTGTTTAAAAGTTTATAATTAAAATTTGTCAATAAAGAATAAATCATAAATCAATTCAAACTTTTTTTTTTTTTTTTTTTTAAATAAAATTACTGAAAAAGCTTTATTTAAATTTTTATAATTTTATTTTTATTTAAAATATAACTTTTATCTTTTGTTTGTTCCATGGTATTTATTTTATTTATTCAAAATTTGATAATAAGTAATTATTTGAAATTTCACGTGCCTTCACCGATTTCCAAAAATGTCAGTCGACTTGTCGTGCAAAAAAAAAACCGGTACGATCCGGGCTATATCCGTGCAATTTCTTCATTTCGGCGATGCGTATCGCGCCCGAAAAAAAAAAAAAAAAAAATAAATAAAAAAACGCGCTCCTCCCTCCGATCGCATCCGCGATCGGTGAAACACTCGGTTCAGCGACGGCAGAGAAAAATATGATATCGCATATCCGTAAATCGAGCGGCATATGCCCGATCACGCGTCGTCGAGGTCTCTCGAAAATTTACGCGAGCGACGTTTACGCATTTAACGCTGCGGGATCTTGCATAAAATCGGCGTAAGACGCGCGAAGTTACGTAGGCCACTCGGATCGGACCTAATTGGACCACCGGAGACCGTTGCCGAGGACCGGTATAACGAGCTCCTCTCTTTGAATTCGCGTCGCGAAACGAGATGGTACATGTTTGTTCATCACATCTTGAGACACATATCGCAATGAAAAAAATGAATATTTCTCTTAAGTAAGTCACGTTGGGTGAGAAAAACAATAACTAAGGCCGAAAAATAATAACTAAGAATTGGGAGAATTCATAACACATTGACACATGCGCGTATATAGCTAATTTAAAATGAATTTTAATTCGAATAAAATATTGAAGTGTATTTATCGAAATATTTAAAATTAAAATTGTATAAAGTTTCATTTAATTAAGCTTTTATTTCAGAAAGCACATTGATTTGTCGTCAGAGAATATTATTTTATAAATCAGACATGCCGAGTGAACGTGTTGTATTCGTGTCACATTAAAAACGAAGATTTTTTTGAATGAAGAAAAAAAAAAAAAAAAAAAAGAATTTTGATGCGTGCGTCATAAATGATTCTGGTTGTCAAGTTACTTAACGTATGTGAGAAACGTACTCTCGCCGCGATTTCCGAACTCATTTCCATAATGTGAAAGAACAGAAAATGTATGCGAAGAGTTAATTAAAAATATGAACTTTCAATAAGTGCGTTGAATAATGATATTTTTATGTAAAGAAAGTTCTTCAGTCACGATATAACTTGATCGAATTGCTTCTTTATAAAAGAATTACTTTCAAACATGAGTGATTAAGAGAGATTAAGTATTATTATTATTATTATTATATATATATATATATATAATTTATTTTATTTTTTTATGTTATCTGAAGAAGTAAATTTTTGTAATTTGATTAAATTATTTACTCTCGAACAACTCTGCGTTTGATGGCAATATAAATTTTACGTTGTAATTTTTTTTCACATTTAAATATTTTTCATTTATTTAATTAATATAAATGATATTTATAATTATTTTTTTACAATATTCCTAAAATTTTGCAGTTTATCGAGAATTCAATTATGCAAAAATATAAAAGTTTTATATTTTTAATTTTATTGTATCTTTTTTACGTTTTTTTTTTTTTTTTCAAGCCTTGAGTTTTAATTTTTTTTTCACAAAAAAATATAAAGAAAAATAATATATTATATTTAAAAAAATAATGAAAAGATAAACAAACCTTGTTTTTTTATCTCTCTAATCATAAGCACGACGGGATATGACGGGACGCGTGGAATCGGCGTTAATTTTTTTGTGAGAGAGATAAAGCAAATCGATGCAGTTCATGTGCAGATATTGGGAATCGCAGAAAGCGAATGTATAAGGAGCATAAAGAGCAAATAATAAACGGAATTGTGCTTTTTTGTATTGTTAAGAATAATATGTTCTTATAAGACATGTCATTTACGATACTATTTTATCATTAATGATAGTTAAAGTTAGGGCATTTAATTTATCTTCCAATCTATATATTGCACGCTATTGATTTAGCAATTTAAAAAATATTTTTCTTTGAAAAATGTATAAACTTTCTGATTGAAATTTGAATTTCGCTTCTTTTAACAAAGGAACGCGCCAAACAAAAATTGTATTGTAAGCGCGATAAAGTATCGAAACTAAATTGCAAGAAATCGGCAGATACGGGCGTGTAACAGCGGCGGATTTGACGGTACGACATCCCGTCACTTTGCGCGTTGACAGCTGCGGATTTGCAATGCAACGTACGATGCGGCGAGGCATTCAAAATCTTTCGTAAAACTTTTTTTTTTTTTTTTTTTTTTTACGTAAGATTGCAGCCGCCGCGTCTTTTATGCATATTTCAAGACTCGCGCGAAATATTCCGAAAATCGTAATGACTGCGCTACGTTACATAAATCTTGAAACTTTACGCCGCTGTTTCTTTAAACTCGAGCGTTTTAATATGCAAATAAATATTTTTCAATATCTTCTTCTCTCTCGGACAGTCGATGGTTTTTGTTGCAACGCAAAAACTGTTTACGCACGTATATCCCTGTCGTCCGATTTATATTTAGCTAGGCCTCAATTTTCAATGTAAAACGGCACGCTGCCTTAAGATCTTCGTCCGGTTTAAAAAGAGTAACCTCATAATACCTTCTCGGTGGAAACGAGGACGAGTCGGACAAAACTTTGAAAACACCTGTGCCCTTATTTTCGATCCCAACATCCGTGACAGGCCATCAAAATCAGTTCGCCGAGCTCCCTTACAAGGTTTTCACATCGCGTACGCATCCCATTTACATACCAAGTGCTTGGCAGCTTGGTAATACGGCCCTACCCTCTATCTACCACGCGTGATCGCGCACACGCGAAGCCCCTTGACTTTTACACGCGCGCGCGCCTAGACGCCACGTGCACGCCCGGATTGTCAGATTTGCGCGCGTAAACACATCGTGCACCTCGCGAGATGGCAATTCTTTTTCTTCAGCGAAACGTAGAAACGGTGAATCTATTGCTCGGCTATAAATAGCCGCGTACTAACGTACTATTGAGTCGTTTCAGCGCAATCCCTTCTTCGTCATCCTCTTCGTCCTGCTCGCGAGACTCGCACTCTCCATCCGAGCGTTTACTTTCATAACATCTGCGAAATTCGATAAGATACCTCGGACAAAAATAGTCTTACGACTATTGCGGTTGCGTCGCAGGCAACTACAATTTAAGGGAATTACGAATATTACTTAGGGGATTTTAATTCATACGATAAGTCGCCGAGATTACGAGTTTAATGATCGCGGTACTTTTTCCAGGATCGCTTTCGCAGGTACGCGATTGAAAAGATACTGCCCACATTCTCACATTCATACTTTGTGAGACGGTAGCTTCATTTTTATCCACCACCTGTATCCTCTCTTTCTTTCTCTCTCTCTCTCTCTCTCTGTCTTTTGTCGCGTAGAATGCCGCAGAGTGTGATACACGCGACATTATAATGCTCGTACGCTCGTATACGGGCTTATAAATTTAATCGACCGAATACACGAAAATTTACATCTGCACTCGCGGCGCGATTAAGTCTTGAGATTTTGCAACAGGATATCATTACTTGACCGTAAGTGCTCGTGCTGTGCACTGTCGTCTCTCGATCCGAGATATTAACGGGACGAGTTTCCTGCACAAAGTAGTAAATAAGAATTTTAATGTGGTAAATATTATTAGATATATTTATACTTTATGCCTTGTATCCGTTCACCGCATTTCCTTTGAACGGTCATTACTGTTTCAATAGTTTAGAAACATTAGATCTAATTACATCTAATTACATCTAATTAAGATCGATAATATTGCCATATTATTTTTGAAATATTTGTTGGATAATGTGATAATATTATAAAAAATTATTAAATATTATAAAAATAATTAAATATTATAAAAATAATTAAATATTATAAAAATAATTAAATATTATAAAAATAATTAAATATAAAAATAATTAAATATTATAAAAATAATTAAATATTATAAAAATAATTAAATGTAAAAATAATTAAATATTATAAAAATAATTAAATATTATAAAAATAATTAAATATTACAAA
This sequence comes from Cataglyphis albicans, assembly GCA_038406275.1. Classification (NCBI taxonomy): domain Eukaryota; kingdom Metazoa; phylum Arthropoda; class Insecta; order Hymenoptera; family Formicidae; genus Cataglyphis; species Cataglyphis albicans. Next base: position 467,554 of record JBCAUJ010000045.1, read on the forward strand.
AATAATTAAATATAAAAATAATTAAATATTATAAAAATAATTAAATATTATAAAAATAATTAAATATTACAAAAATAATTAAATATAAA